>CABHPP010001085.1:6734-39964 GCA_902168425.1 Peromyscus attwateri | reverse complement strand
AGGTGGTGGTGGCGGTGGTGGCGGCGACGAAGACGAAGGCGGCGGCGGCGGCGGCGGCGGCGGCGGCGGCGGCGCACGCCTTTAATCCCAGCACTCGGGAGGCAGAGCCAGGCGGATCTCTGTGAGTTCGAGGCCAGCCTGGGCTACCAAGTGAGTTCCAGGAAAGGCGCAAAGCTACACAGAGAAACCCTGTCTCAAAAAACAAAACAAAACAAAACAAAACAAAAAGATATTTACAGAGTGGTAACATACACCTATAATCCTAGCACTCAGGTGGTAGGGACAGAGGAGTCACAAGGTCCAGGGCAGCCTGAGCTACATACACATAGTTCCAGGTCAGCTGTATTGTTGTGGAACTCTGTCCTTAAGGGATGATATGGCCATTACCGTCTTGACACCAGAGTAGCTGTGGCTACCTGTGTGAGATGCACACTAACAGTTCCTTATGGAAGGGAGGGGACTCACGAAGCTCGTGTGGAGACACAGGGGCAGATCACCAGGAGGCACAAAGGCATGAGGTACTCACAAGGCCCCACCACCTCTTGAGAATACACAAGCACCCAGTAACTGCTGCAGAAAATGATCCTCTGTTAGTACAGCTGGCAGTAAGTGGCCCTGCCGCCCCTTCAGGGATGTGTTGCAAGTTCGGGTTTGTTTTTGCACTGATGAGGATGAAACTCAAGCTTTTTTAAATTCTTCCTCACCCATGCTTCTGTAAGTAATCCCAATTAAATTCATTGACTCACCAAGCTAGATTTCAGTGGCACCTTTTGGGGGGGGAATGGGGACAACAACAGAATCTCACCATGAACTCTGACTGGCCTGAACCTGTTATGCAGGAGACCAAGCTGGCCTCAAACTCACAGGGATCCATCTGACGAGGAAACGGGCGAAAGTGCAGGGGTTAAGGGTGTTCACTGCCATGCCTGCCTGGCTGAAAGCATTTCTTCTGTCTGTCCTCAGTTCCCTATCTGGGGCAGACAGACTTTTTTTTTTTTTTAAACATCTCCCCTGGAAAATTATATACCAGTTGGCAGCCAAACAACACAACAAAACCAAAGATGATTTTGGGAGAAGCAGCTGCCTTGCCCCGCGGCCCCACCCCAGCCCCCGATGTGGATGATAAGACATGCAGCTGAAGATGATCTATTTGAAGGTGGAGTATTTTCAGAGGAGATCCTGAGATAAGCACCCTTCCTTTGTTATTGTTGGGTTTTCTTTTACTCTAGCCCCACGTTGGCATGCCATAAGGTTGTTGGTTGTTTTTACTCTTTTTTTTTTTTCTTTTTTTGGTTTTTCAAGACAGGGTTTCTCTGTGTAGCTTTGAGCCTCTCCTGGAACTCACTTGGTAGCCCAGGCTGGCCTTGAACTCACAGAGATCCGCCTGCCTCTGCCTCCCGAGTGCTGGGATTAAAGGCGTGCGCCACCACTGCCCGGCTTTGTTTTTACTCTTTTGGGGGCCTGCCACCTAGCTCCCAAATAAATACACACAGATTGAGGCTTATTATTACTTATCAGTGCCCAGCCTTAGCTTAGCTTGTTGCTGACCAGCTTTTCTTAAATTATCCCATCTATCTTTTGCCTCTGGGCTTTTTCCTTTTCTTACTTCTGTAAATCTTCCTTTCACTCTTACTCCATGGCTGGCTGTGGGGCTGTGGGGCTGTGGGGCTGTGGGGCTGTGGGGCTGTGGGGCTGGCCCCTAGCCTCCTCCTCTCCTTGTTCTCTTGGGCCTTCTTCCTTTTCCTCCCAGATTTCTTCTTCTATTTATTCTCTCTGCCTGCCAGCCCCGCCTATCCTTTCTCCTGCCTCACTATTGGCCATTCAGTTCTTTATTAGACCATCAGCTGTTTTAGACAGGCACAGTAACACAGCTTCACAGAGTCAAACAAATGCAACATAAAGGAATGCAACACATCTTTGCATCATTAAGCAAATGTTCCACAGCATAAACAAATGTAACCCATCTTAAAACGATATTCTACAACATTCCCTGCTTGTATGTCCTAGTATCCTTCTTGCTGTGGTAGCAGTCATATTGTTGCTGCTATTCAACCAAGGCTGTGTCATCTGAAGGCGAAATGTCTGTGGAAGGGATCCCAGCATGACCATCCGCTTCTATGTGCTAGAAACGACACACCTCCTTGATGAGTGGGGTCTGCCACGTAAGCATGAGAATCATTGCCCAAAGCCACCAAATGGCTCACAGGGTAGAAAATACTTTGCAGTCCCCTAAAGGATCACATATGGTACAAGTTCCTAAGAAGGCTTTGGTATCAGTTGTGTGACGTTTGCTATGATGATAAGGCATGAGGATCCTGAAAGACGGCTCAGTGGATAAAGACACTTGTTACCATGCATGATGACCTGAGCTTGATCCGCTACACCCACATGGTAGAAGGAGAAAACTGACTCCCACAAGCTCTCCTCTGACTACATATGTGTGCATGCACACGTAAGTGTGTGTGGTGAAGGGAAGGCATACAACTGTAGCTCAACTGTCTGCCCAGAAAGAACCTGCTCATCTAAGGGACAAACTGCAACATGAAAAATATATTTGGAGTCTATCCTTTTCAATAGCCTCTTAATTGGTAGGAAATGTGGAAAAATAAGAGGAAAAAAGGGAAGGCATTGACTTGCTGTTTCGTAGGATGGGGCATGTGAAGAATATAAGGGAAAGAGAATACAAATTAGATCTGTGTTAAATAGCCCCTCCTGAGATCCAAAAACGCAGAACCCATAGGAAAAAAATCTGACAGTGAAGAGGGGTGTGGGGACAGGAGATACCCTTCTGTAATACAGAGGAAGGGAAACCCAAGCAGGTAGAGACCTTGATGACTGTGGTGCAGAGCAGAAAACCACGATAATCAGAGGCTACTCTGAACTGCTTTAGCTGGAAAAGACCAAAAAGTTATACAGTGCCTCCAACCCTGGCTGGTAAGAATATGAGACATGGGGTGGCGGGGGTGGAATCAGTCTGGATGCTGTGGAAGCAAAGAGACTGAGTAATACAGCTACTCCTTCATCCTTGACTCAAAGATTGTGTATCTGAGACAATATGAGAGAAAGCAGTCCTGTTGGGGATACTTGGTTGTTACTGGTTGAGGTCCCTGTGAGTATCAGGGACTGGAAGAAAACAGAGGAAGGACAAGCACTTGGGGAACTTGGGGGTGTAAGAGAGGCAGTGTAAGCTGGGCAGTGGTGGCGCATGCCTTTAATCCCAGCACTCGGGAGGCAGAGGCAGGCGGATCTCTGTGAGTTTGAGGCCAGCCTGGGCTACAGAGTGAGTTCCAGGAAAGGCACAGGAGAGCCGGGAAAGAAGCTAATGAGGGGGACCTCAGGCCTGACATCAGTTGCTTAGTGGTTTGGCTGAGCCTTGTGGTGGGCTATTTTCTTTACAAGATAGGAGAAGTGCTGGTGGTTCTGAGTGGTGGCTGCTGGCATGTAAATCATGTTCATAAAGTGCCAAAGCGAGCAATACAGGATCAGAAAAAGGAAAAGCAGACACGGGACTTTTCCAGGTCACTTAAAAGCAAATGTAGCAGTTTTTTATGGAGTTGGAGTCCCTGGGGGGAAAGCTGTCAGAAAGCCAAAGTTAGTGCTGGTGAGCCTCTGTGGGGGCAAAAGGAGTGAATGACAGACCAGTACATGTGGAACAGAGTAAGTTGTTCCCAATTATCTCACCAGAGGATGCTGAATATGTTTCTTTTCCAAGGGTGGAGGTTGCTCACCAAGCCCAGGCTCAGGCAAACGTGACCAGCAGAACGGCAGCGGCAACCTTAGAACCCGTCAGGTTCAGGAAGCCGGAATGTGTATGGCGAACAGCAGTACAGGAGCCCTGCTCCTGGGTTGGCCTCATAGCAGATGGAACAGTGCGAGCCAGACTTCCTGGACCCTTGTGGAGTGAAGACATGTGGAGACAGCGCAGCGGCACCCAGGGTGAGGAAATGGAATGGCTATGGAGAATGACCGTGGGGTTCAGAAACCTAAATCAGATCACGCCTCTCATCCGTGATGCTGTAACCAACGTTGCTCTTTGGAGGAAACAGCTGATGATGCAAAGTGGTGGGATATTTTCATGCTGTCTTGGACCTTACTGACATTATTTCTTAACGTCACCTCAGTGGAGAAATCCCAAGATCAACTGGCACTTGCTTGAAATGGTTGGT
The DNA here is from genome assembly GCA_902168425.1 of Peromyscus attwateri. Classification (NCBI taxonomy): domain Eukaryota; kingdom Metazoa; phylum Chordata; class Mammalia; order Rodentia; family Cricetidae; genus Peromyscus; species Peromyscus attwateri. Next base: position 35,798 of record CABHPP010001085.1, on the reverse strand, counting down.
GGTGGTGGGACATCTGAGATCCTGCCCACCCTTTGAGAAAAGGTTTCATTATCGGATGCTAACCTCGCAGTGTTTTACAGGTTTAGACAAGCGTGGAAAGAGATGCAGGCACCTGACGGAGACAGGGTGGGAAACAGTCCACACAGGGGCAAGGGCCAGGGCCAGGGGTGGTATTTGGGGGGGGGGGTTATGGTTGCCTAAGGTGTAAGTGACACCCAACAAGATGATTGACAAGAATCCTACAACAGCTGGTGCCTGTAAGTTAAAATAATGGTTAAAGACTTGGAATTAAGGTACCTTGTCTGGGTGGGAAAAGGCATTCCCAGAAACTGTAAGCGTTTTGGGTTTTTTTGTTTTGTTTTGTTTTGTTGAGACAGGGTTTCTCTGTGTAGCCCTGGCTATCCTGGAACTTACTCTGTAGACCAGGCTGCCCTCAAACTCAGTGATCTGCCTGCCTCTGCCTCCTGAATGCTGGGATTAAAGGTGTGCACCACCACCACCCAGTGCTGTAAGGTTATTGAATGAAAATCTCAGTGCCAGAAATGGGCCTCCATCTTATGAGATGCTGGTCAGAGATGCCCCCTACACAAGACTGGCTATTGCCACTGTCTTTGGGTGCATGCCAGCACTAGACTTCAAGACCCTGTTGCTGAAGACACCACACACTTTTAGTTGCAAGAAATGGGGAAGTCAGATTGGAATTGAACCCAGAGAGCCTTCTTTGCTCACTGGCTTTCGTGGTGCCAGAAAGTACTCTGCAAACTTCCGGGGGAGGATTGTCATCTATAACCTTGTTTGGTTATGGACCCTGCATGCTACTCTATGACATGCCACACAAGATGTGCCCACGGGTCCAGTAGCGGTACAGCTGTTACAAGTGCAACCCGGCTTTCTAGTTGACTTTTTTTTTTCTTATTTATTTATTATGTATACAGTGTTCTGCCTGCACGAATCCCTGCAGGCCAGCAGAGGGCACCAGATCTCATTACAGATGATAGTGAGCCACCATGTGGTTGCTGGGAATTGAACTCAGGACCTTTGGAAGAACAGCCAGTGCTCTTAACCTCTGAGCTATCTCTCCAGCCTCCTCTAGTTGACTTTAAGACCCCCTTTACAGGAAAGGACACGTGTTTGGTATTGTAAGACAAAAATCCCTAGTGGAGAAGTTATTGCTGTTCTTGCCCGAAATGGATATGATATCCCCGACAAATTGCCTTGTAAACATTATGTTTAGATCCCTAGGTTATTGCTCCTGTGGGTCTTGGCTATAGATGCTTCTTTATAGAGTGAGTGGAGGTTACTATTGAAAGTATAAGTGACGATTACTGTGGTAGAGTGGAACAATGCTCGGCCTCAAGGGGGGGGAAATCATCATATGTCCATAGCATCTCCTCCAAGGCTCAGGAACCATGGCAGAAGAGAGAGAGGAACGAATATAAGAGCTGGAGAAAAGAGTGGGACGTTGTGGAACTGTGCGCTCTGGACATGACAGGGCTGTTTCTATCTTGGAATCATGTGGCTGTCTGCATGAGACACTCACATGACTGGACCTACTAACATCCCCCATGCGGAAGTGGGCAGAGCTCCCAAAGCTCACAAGGTGGCCTGAGTGGTGTTTGAGGGACTCGTGAGATGTCTCAGGCTCCCATCCTTCCTTGGGGATACACAAGTGGCTAATAATTGCTGAGAAAAGGGAGGCATGTCTTCCGTGGTATAAATATCCTGTAAATAACTCCAATTAAACTCATCATTTCACCAAGCTAGGCTGTTTTCTTTATTCTATCATCATTGCACTAGCCTGGGGGTGAATAGGAGTGTGTTCACACTTCCCCAGGAAAAGTCATACACTGCTATATACAGAAGGCCCTGTCTGAAACACCGTGTGTGTGTGTGTGTGTGTGTGTGTGTGTGTGTGTGTGTGTGTGTGTTTGTGTTTATAGACATCTATCATATCCATCACTGGGCTTAGGAGTAAGGAGACATGCATGAATAATAATTAAGTCTTCCTTCTCCTAGCCCCCACAATCAAGTCAGAGAAACAGTCACAGAAAAGAAATCTCAGCACAAGGACAAAGAAAACTACTCGAGTGGCACATGAGAGGAAACTGACTCATTTAGTTTGGGCCTCCTTGCAGGCTTCACAGAAGAGGATCCCTTAAGCAAGGCCTCTAAGGATGAGTAGGAGTTCGCCAGATGAATGTGGTGGGTAGGAGGCATTCCAGGCAAGTGGCAAAACTTGGAGAAAATTGAGAAGGCATGAAGTAGCTTGGCATATTATCTCCTGTTTGCAGAGCTGGAAAAAGTGACTGTGCAGGGCAGTGGTGGGGGGACCTTTTGGGGTAGGGAGGCCTGTCTGGAAGGCCTTGAGGCCAAGCAAAAGAGCAGAAATGTTTTCCAGGAGATATGTCCCCCGAGTTTCCGTGGAAGGAGGGGTCACTAAAATGGGAAGCTGGACACGGGAGAGAGGAGTCATGCCATAGTCAGAGGGTTGAGGAGAATATGAAGGACAGGCTTTTATACATGAGGAAGTTCTCAAAACGTCATGTTTAATGTTGAAAATTCAGAGGGAAGTTTACACTTTACTTTTATGAATATTTATAGGAAACTAATGCTTACACATTGTCTTCTCATTTCTTCAAGAAAATGAAAACACTCCAGGAAGATGCACACAATTGTTCCAAGCTGTTGTTTGCCCTGGCACACTGCCATTAAGGGTGACATACCCATAGATTGAGCAGAAGGACTCCTCCAGGAAGTCTCCCCAGACTACACCTACACCAAATCTGCTACGGCAGTGGTTCTCAACTTTCCTAATGCTACGACCCTTTAATACAGTTCCTCATGTTGTGGTGACCCCCAACCATAAAATTATTTTGTTGCCACTTCATAACTGTAATTTTGCTACTGTTATGAGTTGTAATGTAAATATCTGTGTTTTTGAATGGTTTTAGGCGACCCCTGTGAAAAGGTCGTTTGACCTTCCCCATATGTGACCCACAGGTTGAGAACTGCCCACCTACCAGACTTGTTGGTTTGCTTAAAATAGGGTCTTGTAGCCGGACGGTGGTGGCGCTGGCCTTTAATCCCAGCACTGAGAAGGCAGAGCCAGGCGGATCTCTGTGAGTTCGAGGCCAGCCTGGTCTACACAGCGATATGCAGGATAGGCACCAAAACACCACAGAGAAACCCTATCTCGAAAAAAACAAAACAAAAAAAAAAAAAAAAAAAAAAAAACCAAGCCAAAACAACAAAAGATAGGGTCTTGTTATGTAACTGAGGCTACTCTGAAACTCACTATGTAATCCAGGCTGGCCTCAAACTCCTGATCCTCCTGCCTCAGCCTCCTGTGTGTTGGGATTATTGGTATCACCAGCAGGCACTGGCCTAGTCTGCCTGTGTTTACCTCCTTCAGAACACTTGTAGACTGCCAGGATATTGTCCTGTTTTTGTCTTTGGCTCTTCATTCCTCTGTGTTATGTTGTTCCTTCACCACAAGGCCCTGGAGGGGGACCTCAAATTTTAATCTCTGGGTCTTCCACATCCAAAGATGGTAAAGGTGAACAATGAATTGTGGAGTAGGGTAAAAACCTGAAAAGGAATGACTGAGTGCGTGGACCCAATGGCTAAATGCTTCGGGCCGCAGGAATATATAAGAACTCAGCTGGTTATGGCAAAGTCACTACCTGGAGGGATCCAGGGAATTCCTCCAGAGGAAGCCAAATTCCAAGGAGTTTTTGGTGTTATTTTGCTTGTTATATATCAGCTGTATTCTGTTATGAAAATCATGTGTGCCTTCATAGTTTTCCCAATTGACTTTTCCCTAAGAAGGGCTAACAGTGTGGACTGATCACTCTCTGGACATACACATTCCAGGTATTTCTGGAATCAGATATCTCCCTTAGCCACTTTCAAGGACTAACAGTGATATGCTAACTGGTCATTAGCACTCAGTTGACCTTCTCTTTTACCACTCCCTTTTTGAGTTGTTAAAGAAAGCCTGGTGGTCACTGCCGGAGGAAAAATTTTTACCTGCCTTTATGACCCTGTAGAATTCAAGCCTGGTGACCTGCTCGACCAGGGGCTTGATATAACTGGATTCTGGGGAGACTTAGGTAGAACGTGGAGAACAGAGGACGGAGAAGAGAAAAGAGAATGGAAGAACTAGATGGGTAAGAACTTGAGAGGAACAAACTGAGATGGGGAAGAGCTAGATTGAAGGTCTAGAAGAGAGTACTAGAGGGATGAGCTGGAAGATGAGGAAGAGCCAGATGGGGAAGTACTAGCTGGGTAAGAACAAGATAAAAAGGACCTAGATGAGGCAGAATTAAGACGAGAAAATTAAGATAGAACTTAGAGGGAGTAATAGATAGGGAAATCAGGCAAGAAAGGAGCTAGACATGAGAACAGAACTGAAGCTGTGTATAAAGGATGTTATGCCAGAGGAATTAAAGCAAGTGGACTATAGAGCTCGGTGTGCTGAGATTCTATTTCCTGAAAATAGTCCTCGCCGTTAGTAGTTCTCTCTCCTGAGCCCCTGGGATGTATAATATTAAGGCTGGTCCCACTAATATTATACAAGAGCTAAAGAGCCACAGCATGTGACAATATTGACATGTCTATCCATGTGGAGAAAGCAGAGGTAGATGAGGAGCCAGACAAGGGCTTTAGGAAAGCCATAGAGAAGATCAAGGACTGTATAGACATTATTTATTTTGGGGACACAGGATCTAGGAGTGTAACTACATTAGTGAACTCTCAAAATGGCTTTCACAGGAACCCTGTGAATTCTCAAGGCCTTCTGCCTGCAGTCTCTGTGAAGCCCTGTACTGCCCACCACAGCTCTTCCTGTGACGTACACGGGGGAGAGATCTGTAAAGGTGGCTGGGAGTGGAAGAGCAGGGATGCGCGGCGTCCACAAGAAACATTGCTGTTCGAGGAATTGAAATGGACCGTCTTTCCAGTTTGGGCTTGACTAATCTTGGGATTCCAACACTTAAAAGGCATGCCCTCTCCCGCCTCACACCCTCCCTCCCCATCGACCCCAACACTTTCCCAAACTCATCCAGTGACTAGGTTCCAGGAAGTCAGCACAGAATTCAGACTGCAGATACACAGTCTGCAAAAGAACATGGCCTGGGAAGGGGGTAAGAACCTGTGGGCCCAGGATTGAGGTTCAGGGCCATAGGAGCACTGCTGAGGGAGGTAAAGTGCAGGAAGGTTGTGGGGCCCATTGTGCACAGGCACAAATCTGTTTGATGACCACATGAATTGGCTGGATAGAAAACGACATTGAGTCCCCTGAACCTGTGTGTGTGTGTGTGTGTGTGTGTGTGTGTGTGTGTGTGTGTGTGTATTGGGGGCTGTGGTTTGGATTGGCCAAAACCTATACTGAGATAGGAGTCCTGTAGCAAGAATCTTAGAGAGTCTTATTAATAAAATCAAACCTGAGGCCAGTTATTGGGGCGAACACTGGAAGGTCAGAGAGCCAGATCAAGCCACAGCTACCTCACCTCGCCAGATCCTCAGCTGGTCTTGTTTCCTCAGACTGGAGGCCTCTGAGTCCTCATCCAGAATGGGTCTCAGCTGAACTGCTGCTAGAAGCCTGAAAGCTTAACCAGGCTAAATGCTTAACCAGCCAAATGCCTAACCAGCCAAATGCTTCTAGTTCCTGGTCCTCATGCCTTATATATCTTTCTGCCTTCTACCATCACTCCCTGAGATTAAAGGCTCACTCCCTGGGATTAAAGGCGTGTGTCACCATGCCTGGCTCTTTCTAATGTGGCCTTGAACTCACAGAGATCCAGAGGGATTTCTGTCTCTGGAATGCTAGGATTAAAGGCGTGTGCTACCACTGCCTATCCTCATGTTTAATATTGTTACTGTCCTGTTCTCTGACCCCAGATAAGTTTATTAGCATACACAATATTGTGGGGAACACAATACCACAGAGTCCTACCCGACATGACCACCCTCTCAGCTCCCCTACCAAATCTGTTACTGTTACCTCTTTCCATCCTGTTCCCATCCATCCCCTCTGTCACCTCCCCCCACTTCCCATCCCTATTAACATGCCAACAGTTTGTATGAAGGAACTGTGTCCTGAACTCCTCACGAAAGCGCTCTGTGCCCCAACTTGATTTACTTGGAATATTTTGGTTCTGGGACTTTGGCCAACGTCTGTGTTAGAGTTTAAAATCTGTGTCACATTATTTAAAAAAAAAAAATCCATGGACAGCGTTGGAGAGATGGTTCAGTGCTCTTGCAGAGGGCAGGTTCCCAGTACCCACATCCAGCGGAGCACAACTACCTGGAACTCCAATTCCAGGGCATCTGACATCCTCTTCTGGCCTCCCCAGGCACCTGCATGCATGTGGTGTATATAAACTCACACAGGCACTCACACATACACTTATAAATAAACCTTTTTTAAAAATCCATAGATAGAAACTCTAACATAGCTAAGGAGAGAAAGGATGGGTCACATGATGGTGCACAACGCACAAAATCATCCAGAAGGCTACGGAAATGGGTTTGGCAGGGCGGGACCGACGCAAGACCCGATGAGTTGCTCAAGCCACCGCCTGGACGCTAGGTGTCGCTGCTGGCAGCCTTCGGCAAACCCTGGGTCTCGTGGCCTTTGCTACTCTTCGGAAATGTTCCCCGCTTCTTGGCAGGAGTTCCCAAATTCAAGTTCAAAGCCATGGTCCTGGCCTCTTCAGCCTTAGTCCTCAGCCTCGAGTGATGGAGCGCCAGGAAGGCAAACCCATGCTTTCTGTGTCTGCAGATGGACGGTAAAGCCACACCCAGAAGTGCACACCTGCCGTCCCACCCTCTCTGGAGGCTGAGGCGGGTTAAGTCAGGAAGTTTAACACAGCAAAACATTTTTCTCTGAAAAATAAATGAATTAAAGACAAACAAATATAAAAAACAAACAAACAAAAACCTTGTGAGGAGGTACAAGCCTGTGATCCCAGGACTCCGGAGGCTGAGAAAGAAGGAGCAAGGCCAGCCTGGGCTACATAGCAAGATCTTGTCTTAAAAATAACACACAAATAAATAAACAATGAGGTGAGGGATTTCTAAAAAGAAAGAGTCCAGATTCAAGGCCGTTCACAGTGGCTTTTGACTGTTTTAGTCCAAACGTAAGCGGATTGTCTCAATCAGAAAGGAATGAACCATGAGAATGGCATACGTGCGTCTTACTATGACATCCGGGACCTGGTGACCTAAGAAAAGTATTGTTCCTGACTCCTGCAGTTCCGAGGCATCTATAAAAGAAGGTCAATACTATTAACCAAGGGTTATCAGTGCTGCTCTAGGGACCCATCACAAGCCCAGGCACACAGTAGGTTCACTGCTTATTAATATGGGCGTCCTTCCAGTTCATTTCATCCTAATTTTCTCCGCACCAGGTCTCCACCCAGTCCTCTCTGCCCCAGGCTGTGGTGCTTCTCCTGTTTGATCTGTGAAGGGCAGTCAGACAGACTAGAAGGGGTTGAGAGTGAGGCTGTCATTTTTCTCTTTTGGGCCCAGTTTTTTTCAGTTACCACTGAGTTTTCTGTGCCTATTTATCTACTTTTTCAGTCCCAAACTGGCACCTCAGGACACGATTCACTCGGTGTCTCAGAGGATGTGTCTACATAAACCCTAGGTAATCCCATTGAGGTGCGGGGGCTTGGCCAGGCCGGTATCTCTACTTAGCTGAGTCATGTCAACTGGGACTAGAAGCCAGAAGAAGGAGGAGACAGGGAGTCGGATAACAGGTTTCCCTGCAGCTGTGGGAATGTAAACTAGACAGCCTGTGGGCGCTAACAAACCAGAACATGCAGGAGGTCAGTCAGCCCCGGGCTCGAAATAACAATACTCCGGGCAAAAACAGGCCTTGAGCAACACTCCGACCAAGGTGTTCTTCTGAACCAAGGAAGCAGGGGGCCCTGCTTTCTTCATGGAGGCAGCTGCCCCTGCGAAGTTGGAGGATTGGCTAAGCCTGGGAAAGTCCCCAATCCGCAGGTTTCATGACCTGGAGGCGGTCACACCCTCTTCTTGTTTATCCACAGGGCAATCTTTTCCCTGTCCGAACTCTTGCTTCTGAACTGAGTTCCTCTTATCTGCCACAAATCTCCTTTGCCCTTGTCCAACCCAGTGTTATTTCCTCTGGAAGCTTTCTCCTGCCCTGCTGTTTTTCAACCTTTCAAAAACCCTGGCAACCTCTCCCTAGAGATTCCTCCTCTCTAGCATATCCAGGCAAATAGCTTTACCAAGCTCTATGTAACTGAATTTCAAACTCTCATCGGTGCGTCTTTTTCCTTGATCCATAGAGTCATTTGCAAGGACACTGGCCCTCATTCAAAACGTATTTGTGAGGGTGGTGTCATGATCTTACCTGGAGGTGAGGTGAGGCAAGGCACTGGGCAACTGGAGACCTTTGATTTAAAGGTGATGCGCTTACACCTCACTGGATCCAGGGATTTGGGAGATAAGAAGTTGGCGCCAAAGGCCTTCTCGTAGATGTTTTAGGACTGGGGCCAGTGAGTGCTCAGAGCACTGAGAGTCTATACTGAACGCCACAATGGATAAAGTCTGCTGGCTATCCTTTCTTTTCCTCTCTCTCTCTCTCTCTCTCTCTCTCTCTCTCTCTCTCTCTCTCTGTCTATCTCCATCCTCCTCTTCCTTCCTTCGTCGTTTTAGAGGGAAGGTCTCACTGTATTGCCCAAGCTGACCCAAACTCCTGGGCTCAAATGATCCTCAACCTCATGAGCAGCTGGAACCCACAAGTGGGTGCCACCTTTCCTGGCTTCTTGGTGGCTCTTGGGAGGTTTGTGGTTTCTGAGTTTATTTCCTTGTTGTCCTTAGGCAGAGGTGACTTGTCCCTTGGGTAAGCAGGGCTTAGAGCTAACCTTTCTCCAGTGTTTACATAAATGCTTGAGTGGTGGACACCTTTATGGACTCTAAAATACGGAAAGGAAAGTTCTCAAATAATGAATGCTTAGATACGTGTCTACAAAACATAACAGTAACCAGTCAACCCTTTGTTCGATTCTGTGTTCCTAAACTGTCTATACTGGAAAACAACTTGAAAGCTGATTTTCTTTTTGTTATGCCCAAATCTCGAGGACACCCAAAAGACCACCACCCGCATGTAAAAGCAAAGAGCCTTTATTTCAAGCTCCAGAGCTTGGTCCCTCTGTTTGTCCCACACAGCAGTGAGAGCAGAGAGCCCTGAGCTCAGATGGGTCAGAGTTTTTATCATAGCAGAGGTTGAGGTGAGGGGATTGCCAGGGTCCAGGATCCCAATGGGCTGACAATTGTCTAGGGGTATCTGTAAAACAAAAAATAGGTATGTGCTAGATTCAAGGGCATCTGGCCACCTTATCTAATGGTTGGAATGTTTGGGATGTCGTACTTCCTCACCCCTGGGTGGATCCCTGGGTGGTATCAGATTAAGACTTTTCCTGGATCTGAGTGTTGCTTGCCAGTAAGCCTGTCACAGAAGATGTGTCTAGGCCCCTAAGCCTGTCATGGCTGCTGTATGGTCAAGCTGTTTGGGGGCCCCTAAACACTTTTCTCACTGCCCAAGACTCTGTTTCATTATGATCCATAATGATTGATGAGAACTCAGTCAACACCAGACTCAGTGAGCTCTGTGTAGACAAATGTGTTTTTTAAATAAAACATGTCCTTTCAAAAACTTAACAGCCACTGAGCCTGGCAATGTAGGCTGATAAGCCTATTTGCTTGAGAGCCCAAGGCAGGGAAATTGAACATGTAAGACTTGCCTGGGCTACAGTGTGAGCTCAAGGCCAGCCTGGGCAATTTAGTAAGCCCTTGTCCCCAAATAAAAGGTAAAAAGAGCCAGGCATGATAGTGCATGCCTTTAATCCCAGCACTCTGGAGACTGTAATTGGATGACAGTGTAGTCTACATCCTGAACTCCAGGCCAGCCAGGGCTGCACATTGAGACCCTGTTACAAACAAAGAAAGTAAAAGGCCCAGAGGGACAGCTTGGCAGTACAGTACCTGTTTAATGTGCATGAGGCTCTGGGTACCACAGAAAATGCGTTGGCAGTAAAAATGTTGTATTCAGCATGGAATATGAGTGTTTTAATACACGCAGTCTCAAGAGGTCCTGTCGACTGTGGTTAGAATATGAATCCAGAAAGGAGGCCAGCTGGCTTCCAGCTCTGCCTTAGCTGCTTAGCGGCCATATGAATGAGAGGAAGTATTTACTCTTACTGTGTAACGATTCCCTAATCCATGAAAAAATGATGGTTAAGTTCTATGGTCTGAATGTCTAGATCCCTCCAAAATCCATATGTTGAGCTCTGATCTCCAGCACAATAGCATCCGGGGGGGGGGGAACCTTTAGGAAGCAATTAAGCGAAGCCCTGGTGAATGAGATTAGTGTCTTTGTAAAAGGTTTGGGAGCTTGTGATGCCTCCTGCCACATGAGTCCTCAGCTAGAAGGCACCATCTGTGAAGCAGAGAGATGGTTCTCATGAAACACTGAAGCTGCCGGCTTTTCAGCCTCCAGATTGGTGATCAACACCTTTCTATCATTTATAAACTATTATTTATCTACAGTAGTTTGTTATAGTATCTCAAAGGTGGAACAACACCTTGTTCGTTTGTTTTTAATTTTTATTGATTCTAGCCGGGTGGTGGTGGTGGTGGTGGTGGCAGCGGCGCTGCGGCAGTGGCGGCGCACGCCTTTAATCCCAGCGCCTGGGAGGCAGAGGCAGGCGGATCTCTGTGAGTTCGAGGCCAGCCTGGGCTACAGAATGAGTTCCAGGATAGGCACAAAGCTACACAGAGAAACCCTGTCTTGAAAAACAAAACAAAAGAAAAACAAAAACAATTTTTATTGATTCTTTGTGGATTTCACATCATGCATTCCAATCTCACTTATCTCCCTGTCCCCTTGCATTCACCCTCTGCCCTTGTACACCCCCCACCCCAGCTCAAGTCAAAACCAAATTTAAAAGAAAAACCAAAAACAAAACAAAGAAACAAAAGAAAAAAGAGAAAAAGGGAGAGAAGAACCTTGTCGTGGAAGCTGTGGTGTGGCCTGTTGAGTCAAACAGCTCACCCTGTAGTGCATTCATCTTCACTTGCAAGTGTTCATTGCCTTGAGTCCTTGGTCTGGCTCGAAGCCTCTGGTTTCTGCTCTCACTGGGGCTCCTCTTGGATATCCTGTTGTTGTCCTGTGTCATGGAGATCCTGCCGTTTTGGATCTGTAGGTTCATCCCCTTCACATACTCCAACAGTTCATAGATTCGGTGGATGTCGGGGTGGGCCAACTCGTAGGCCTGGTTCTGGGCCTGTGTGGTAGCTGGGTTGGTCAGCCTGCCTGCTTTCCCTCATCATCACTACCCAGGGGAGCTCTCCAGCACCGCCTCAGCTAGCTCACCCAATGCAGCCTGCAGCAAGGAGCAGAGACAGTTCTTCGGCTCTGGGGTCCTCAGATCTTGCTCTTCCACACTCACACCACCAGCACCAGCTCTACTGTTTTGCCCAGGCTGGGTGCAGGGCCCTCTCTCCTGATGACTGTAGGGAGAATATGGGGGGTGGAGGAGGGCTCAGTTCTCCTGCTCTCATGCCCTCAGGGTTGGCTCACTTGCACACACACACACACACACACACACACACACACCACAACAGAATCGGCTCTAGTGTGCTGCCCAGGTAGGGTACAGGGCCCGTTCTTCTGTGTGCTGCAACTGGTGTAGGGCAGGGTTAGTTCTCTCCCTCTCCTGACCCTGGGGCCACAGGTAGGAAGGGGTGGAGGGGGAGGGCATCTTTCCTTCACTGACACCACCACATGGCAGGCGATGGTGGGTGGGGTCAACTCTCGCCCTCAGGGCAGGCTCACCTGCATCCCCAAAAACAGAGTCAGCTCTAGTGTGCTGCCCAGGTGAGGTGCATGCCTGTGGTGAGGGACGGAGCTATCTTTCCCAAGTGCCAGGATGAACTGTCTCCTGAGGGGTAGAGCCGGCTTGCCTGCTGAGTATCCAGCGAGGGGCGGAGCCAGCCATTCCACGGCCAGTGAAGGGCAGGCCTGGCCAGCACTGCATGGTTCCAATGCTAACACAGGTCATGGACATCACCACAGACTCCACCTCCAGCAGGCCTACGGACCCAGACATCATGGCCTTCGGCAGCAGCTCAGGCCCAGATGCCATCATGGCTTCTGTGGGAGCTCAGGCCACCCACAGCATGGCCCCAGCAGCAGCGTGGCCCCCAGGCATCCACGTGGTCCCAGGCGGGTGACTAGACCCTGGGCATCTACAGATCCCTCCGTGGAAACAGGAGCCATGGACACCACCCCAGACCCCGGCTGCCAGGATGAGTTTCAACAACCATAGTCTAACTAAAAAATATAACTTTAGGGGGCTGGAGAGAGGGCTCAGTGGATAAGAGCATTGACTGCTCTTGGAAAGGATTCGAGTTCGATTCCCAGCACCCACAGGGCAGCTCTCAACTGTCCTTAAGGCCAGTTCAATTCCAGGGGATCTGATGCCCTCTTCTGTCCACTATGGGTACTGCACACGTGTGGTCCATAGCCGCACAAGCAGGCAAGACACACATATAAAATAAAAATGATTTTTTTTTTAATTTAGTAAGAAAAGAGTAATGTTAAATAAAATAGGCCTGGGCCAGGCGGTGGAAGCACATGCCTTTAATCTCAGCTCTCGGGAGGCACAGGCAGGCAAACTGTGAGTTCGAGGCCAGCCTGGTCTACAGAGCAAGTTCCAAGGACAGCCAGGGCAACACAGAGAAACCCTGTCTCAAAAAACAAATAAATGAAATAAAATAGGCCTATTAGGAAATTTATTAAATTAATAAAGGTTATTTTTTAAAGATTTATTTATTAATTATGTATACAGAAGAGGGTGCCAGATCTCATTACAGATGGTTGTGAGCCACCATGTGGGTGCTGGGAAATGAACTCAGGACCTCTGGAAGAACAACCTGTGCTCTAAACCTCTGAGTCATCTCTCCAGCCCCAGGTTATTTCTTTAAAAAGAAAAATTGTCTAAAGAGAAAAATTACCAAATCTATTTAATTTAAACAAAAAATAAGCAAGATAGTCCATGTAGTTATCAAATTTCTAGTTATCAAATTTCTGGAAATTCTAGCAAGAACGAAAAGAAAGTACATAATTATAGACTAAACACCTAGAAAATACAAAAACTTTAGTATAAAATAGCAGAATTAATAATAAAATTTGGCAAGACAGCAGGATACAAGCTATATAGGTGTAAAACAGTACTTTTAACTTCCTATTCTAAGAACAGGGCAAGTAAGTTTCTTGGAACCTTCCCACTACAGAACTGCCGAAAGGTAGGTTAAAAAGTAAGAAAGAAGCCAGGTGGTGGTGAGTTCGAGGCCAGCCTGGGCTACCAAGTGAGTTCCAGGAAAGGTGCAAAGCTACACAGAGAAACCCTGTCTCGAAAACCAAAAAACAAAAACAAAAACAAACAAACAAAAAGAGTAAGAAAGAAAAGTGTCTTTTAAGTTAGCAACTTAGCTATAAAGAAAGTAATGGAAGGGGGGTGTAAATCATAAGACACAAACAAAGGCCGAGTGCACAAGAGACCGTGGACACGGTGGAGTTGGGGGATTCCCATGTGGGTTATGAAAGATTTACGGTGGAGGGCAGGATCGTGACAGCAGGCTCAGAAAAGACACAAAATAGGCAAAAGGAAACCTGGTTTGTCTTATCCCCATCTCTGGGCAGAGAAGGAAGAAACATCTCCTAAAATTCAGAACTAGTACTGGGTATGGAGGTTCATTTTTTTTAACCCTAGCACTTGGGAAGGAGAGGTAGGCAGAGCTCTGTGAGTTTGAGGCCAGCCTGGTCTACCTAGAGTTCCAGGCCACCAGGGCTACATAGTGAAACTCTGTCTCAAAAATAAAATAAATAAACAGACAAACAAAAAATGAAGATAACCAGAAATGCCTGTTCCAAATCAGAGCAGGGCACACACACACACACACACACACACACACACACACACACACACGACACACCTGAGGTCCAAGATACCCAGAGCTGAGCATTTATAGTAAAGTACTGCCAGACTGGACAGGCCCCAGACACTGGCTGAAGCAAACACAAGGCTATCAAACCATTCCTGAAAAAATTTAAAGAGACAGCTCTCCAAAAACCAGGAGCTTACAGCTTAGAAAAACACCAACACACACACACACACACACACACACACACATCATAACACACATTCACACATACACTCACACACAAACCACAGCACACACACACAAGATTGGGCATCACAAATGAGTCATCAGTGATAAGAAATGGCAGAATTAGATGCATATGGAATTTAGATGCTTGAATTTTTGAGAAAATAAAAATAAGCACCCAGCATTCGGGAGCCAGAAGCAGGAGGATCTCTGTGAGTTCAAGGCCAGCCTGGTCTATGGAGAGAGTTTCAGGACAGGCAAGGCTACACAGAGAAACCCTGTCTCGAAAAACCAAAATTAATAAATAAAAATAAAATAAACACCTATGCTTAAGTAAATAGAATACAATTTGGAAACATGAAGAGAAAGAGACTCTTGTCAAAACAGCAAGTTTTCTAGTTGGAGCTATCCATAGCTGCTGGCTCTATTTCAGGTCCAGTACGTGAGTCTAGAGCCAGAACTGGCCCACTATGTGCAGAGTAGCGGGGCCGCCTGCCAACGGTAGCTAAGCATGGGCCTGCGAACATACGCATAGTAGGTCACTCCACTTAGAGGAGTTGGGCCTACTCAGGTTCCCAACAGAAGACCAAGAGTGTGACTCGTTGCTTGCTATGTTGGAATTCACAAAAGGCACAGTGTGGACATGTCAAAGTGGGAAGAGCAGCTTCCAAATCCAGGCAAGGAAGCCAGTGTGAGTCTCAAGTAGGAAAAGTTAGAGAATGTGTGACTTAATTGTCTTTGCTGCTTCCCCACAGCTTTTTTTCCCCCCTGAGTTAGGGTCTCTTTATGTAGTCCTTCCTATCCTGGAGCTCACAGTATAGACCATGCTGGCGTCTAACTCACAGAGATCCGCCTGCCTCTGCCTCCTGAGTGCTGGGATTAAAGGCATGCGCCACCACACCTGGCCTCTCTCTGCCTTTGATAAGAGTGATGGACATGATCTTACCTTTAAGGAAGTGAGACTGCGCTGGAGAGGCAACTCAGTGGGTTAGAGCACTTGCTGCTCTTGCAGAGGACTCGGGTTTGAGTCCCAGAATCCACATGAAGGCTCATACAACCATCCCAAAGCCCAGGTCCAGGGGTTCTGACCTCCACAGAAACCAGGCATGCACATGATGCACATACATGCAGGCAAAAAGTTCATGCACACAAAATTAAATAATCACTTAAGGAAAGAAAGATCTGCTGTGTGTGGTGGCAGAGGACAGGGAAGGAATTCCAACCTCCTGTATTGAGACTTACATTGAGACCCCAGGATGGACTCGGTCAGCTCTGAGGCTGAACTGGTAAAGGTAACAAGGTAACCTGGTAATGTGGTCAAAGGACAAAAAAAGATCACTTCCTGTTCACTACCACCCCTTTGCCGTCAGCAGGGCCCGGGAGGAGGAAGCTGGACAGCTTTGCTGATACAAAAGAACAATGGGTTTTCGTTTCGCAACTGATGTGGTTACAATTTTTCTACCAAAGTCAAAGTCGCCTGGTTTATACCTGTTCTATTCTTTATGACTTTCTGGAACAGACTCTATCCATCCCTAGCTCCAGTTCTTGGTGCTCAGGTTATGCTCAGGGTATGTGTGTGCTCTGTGGACTTGGCTGATTTTAGTGGTAGTGGCTAAGCCTTTGTGTTCTGGAAGGATAACGCATTGGCCCATTTTCTTTGACTTTGAAAAGGTGTCTGAGCCTGGTAACTTTATAAATCCAGGAGTCCTACTTAGCTCATGGTTTTAGAGGTTCAAGGGCTTTGTGAAGGAGCCTCGACAGATGAGCTCATGATGGTGTGATCACCTGCCAGAGCAATCACGTGGTGATACAGGAAGCCAGAGTGCTGCAGAGGTCAGGCTTGCTCCTGACACCCACTCTTGCAGGAACTAACTCCTTGTTCAACAACAGTGTTCATCCTTTCTTTTTTTTTTTTTTTTTGGTTTTTCAAGACAGGGTTTCTCTGTGTAGCTTTGCGCCTTTCCTGGAACTCGCTTGGGAGACCAGGCTGGCCTCGAACTCACAGAGATCCACCTGCCTCTGCCTCCCGAGTGCTGGGATTAAAGGCGTGCGCCACCACCGCCCGGCAACAGCAGTGTTCATCCTTTCTGAGGGCAGTGCCTTCGGTGGCCTACCTGCCATCTACTTGATACCATCTCTTAAATGTCGTACCAACTGAAGGACCAAGCTCCCCACGCCTTAGGGAACACATTTGAGCAGTATTCAAAGGGTAACAGATGGTTCTCTTGCCCCACTCAGTGCAAATGAACCTGCAGAAACCCGATGGTGCTCGGAGGGGAAGAGGTACCCACTGTTTGCTGTGTTTTGTTTAATGGCTTTCTTCTCTCGTTCAGCAACCAGTCTGTCAAACAGCAGTAGATTGTTCCTGTCCACCCCCGTGAAGTAATCATGCACCCTGTGAATAATACACAATAGAATTGCTTCTTAACTTATAAAACATGGCCAGCTATGACTCATTCTGACATTTCAAAGCCTCAGAATTCCGGCGGCATCAGAGCGACTTCTCTTCCTTTCTCGCCAGTGATTCATACGTTTTTCCTCAGATTCTATTAACCCGCGCCGTTCCTCTCCCCAGAACCTATATGAACATTGACTGCAAGATGTACATGTATTCTCATTACCGGTGAGAGATGGGATGCACACGGTACTTCGTTCAGTGTCTGCCATGAGGCTGCTGTGGAGCCATTAGGCAACCAAGCACTCAGATGTCTGCCTTCCCTGTGGGTAGGAGATCAAACCCAGGACCTCCTGCTTGCTAGGGAGTATCTATCGCTGAGACACACCCCTTTCTTGGCCTTTCTCCTAGAAAATATTGGCCTGGAGAGGATGGCTCAGCAGTTAAAGAGCATTGGTTGCTCTTCCAGAGACCCAAGTTTGGTTCCCAGCATACATGTCCAGTATCTCAACCATCTGTAACTCCTGTTCCTGAGGATCCAGCACCCTCCTGGCCTCCATGGGCACCCCCCCCACACACACACACACTACTTCTCTTTCACAGAAGCTTCAGGAGACATAGTTTCAAGTGTCACTGGCTAGTACTAAAATAATCATAGGTGAAAGGGAGCAGGCATGTCCAAGTGGATTTGAACCAATCCAATTTTAGACCTCAGCAGTGAAGAGGGGAGAGGCTACCCTGGGCTAGTTGCAGCAAGGAACAGGAAATGGCCACCAAGAGTGTTTGTCACTGAGACAAAGAAGCGTGGTCTGCAGTGGGGAAGAGGAGGAAGGAGAACACAGTGGGAGGTCTGGTTGTCTGGGATCCAGTCAGCCAGTTCCCTGCCCTTGGGTGGTTTCCCAAGACGGCTTTAACCCATTACCACCACTAGGTGGCTTAAAACAACAGCGGCAATCCTCTTACTAGACCTCGGTGGTGGTGATCTAGGAAGAGCAGCTTCCTGGGGAACCTGCAGGGGAAAACCTTTCCTAGCTCCTCTTCAGCTTCCTGCTGGGCTTCCAGTTACAGCACTGGGCTGAGGCTGAGTTCCGTGGTAGAGAACTTTCTAGCACTCGGGAGGCTCTGGGCCAATTTGTAGCACTTCAAACACCGACATGGCATCTACCCACCCCCTCCTGTGTGTGTGTGTGTGTGTGTGTGTGTGTGTGTGTGTGTGTGTGTGTGTCTGTCTGTCTGTCTGTCTCTTTTCTTCTTAGAAGGACATCAGTCATATTGGATCAAGGGTTCAGCTTACTCCAACATGACCTAATTTATTACATCAGCAATGACCATGTTTGAGTAATACCACATTCTGAGACTGGAGGTTACAATTCAATGCTTAACAGACTGGATGAGACACCTAACGAGTGGCCTCTTGCATTAGGTAAGAGTGGAGATTTTCTGTAGTTTGTAATGAAAGAGTCCTAATGTAAGGCATTTTATTTTCTTTTATTTGGCAGGGTCTTGCTCCAAAGCCTAGGCTAGACCTAAACTCACACACGTCTTCTTGCTTTCCTTCCCAGTGCCGGGCTCCACACACGGTCCCCAATACTGGGCTTACCCAGGACTCTTAACACAGATGCACACCAGTAGCACACACCCCCACCTCATGGTTTAGCACCCCACTTACCAAAGCTTTTTGCCTCCAGAAGCAATTTAGAAACAAAGAGTGGTTTATCTCATTCAGGAAAGGGAGGGGGTTTTTTCAAAAGAGAAGAGGGTCTTACATAATGGGAAGCTTTCTTTGCAGAGAGAGCTGGGCCCAAGATGTTTCCTAAAATTGAAAATTTAGGCTTTTGCTGGTTTTTTTTTTTTTTTTTTGAAAACGTAGCTTTTTAAAGTCACTCTTTTCTGTTCAGCCTGTGAGCACCTGGTGTTTCAGCCACGCCAGATTGCCTGTGCCTCCGCCTAGCTCCCGCCCCATTTTCTAGATATTGATGGTTATTACAGCCTAGAACTCGTCGCCAACTACATAGGTCGTCACACACTCTGTATAATCTATTCCAACCACACCCTGACTTTCCTGGGTTTTTGGAGCAGGGACAGTCTCCCTTTGGATGCCTGTGATCTACTGCACTCCAGTCCTTACCCTAACCAGGCTAGAGTTGTTGCACTTTGTTTTTGCTGTGGGCATGATGATTAGAGCGTGAACTTGGGGGGATTGCATATTTGGTGGACATTTTCAGTGTCTTCCAGCATCATTTATTGTTGTTCTTCATCTTCATCTTGTTTTTTTGAACATGTATGGAGGGGGTATATGTGTGTGCATGTCTGTAACCATATTTACATGTGTGGGGGCGTGTGAGTGTGTGTCAAGGCCTGAGGCCTTTCTGGGAGTCTTTCTCAATGGCTCTTCACCTCATTTATTGAGATAGGGTTTCTCAGCTGAACCCAGAAATCAGCAATCTGTAGACTCTAGTGTAATGGTTAGCTTTAATTATCAATTTAATACGACCTAGAAACACCTGGAAATGAGTCTCAACGAGGGATCGCCTACATTGGATTGGCTTGTGGGCCCATTTGTAGGGGATTGTCTCAAGTAAGTTAATCCATGTCGGCCGCTCATCCATGGTCCCCGGTGGTTTAGTCTTGCTGAATGTTTCCGGCTGAGGGCCGGTGCAAAAACAGTGCCACCAAACACGATCTGTGGATCAGAACAGAAAGATGGCTTGGAAAATCCTCCAGGAGAAAGTGGATGTTTTCTACAATGGTGAAAACAGCCCTGTTCACAAAGAGAAGCTTGAGGCTGAGAGGAGAAAGCGAGAGAGGAAGAAAAGAGCAAAGGAGATTCTAGAAAAGAAGAGGTTGTTAAAAGAATTACGGGAAGCCAGTCAGAACATCACCGAGAAAAGGACCGATGCTGCTGGTGTACCGGGGGTAGGGGGTAGGGGGGGGGGGGGGGGGTGTTCTGGGAATAATGGTGGTAACATCTGAGACGATCTGAGAAAGCATTCTGGAGGTGGATGTGGTGGTGTATCCTTGCAGTCTCAGCACTTGGGAGAGCTAAGGCTAAGGCCTGGGCCAAAGCACTTGTCCCACGAGCCTAACAGCCTGAGTTTGATCCTCAAATCCACAGAAGAGTAGAAGGTCAGAACTGACTCCGCAAAGTTGTCCTCTGACCTCCTCACATACACTGTGGCATGTGTGCCCACACTCATCACACACAAAAATAAACCGTTAAGATCAAAACAATTTGAAAAAGCACTGATAGTAGTTAAGCTCACTTTTATGGCAAGTTGAATCAAATAGCATTTAGTGGTATCTTGTCAACTCCAGGGCCACTGCTGAGCTGTCTTAAGGTATCATTTATCCTTAGATTTTGGTAAAAAGAAAATACAGTGTACTGTTACTAAGTTACCTGCTATGCTTACTAGTTTTAACAGTCAACTTCACAGACAACCTAGAATCACCAGGGAAAAGTCTTAGTGAGAAATTATGAGGATGTCTGTGAGGATTCTTATTAACTGAAGTCAGAAAACACAGCCCATTGTGGGCAACATCATCCCCTAAGCAGGAATCTGGAACAATATAAGAAAGCTAACTAAGAAAGAGCAAACAATGCTTTTATTCTCTTTTCGACTGCGAATGTGACATGACACTGCTTGAGTTCCTGCCTTGACTTCGCCCAAAATGATGGAATGTAACTTGAAATAGCAAGCTAAATAAATTGCTTTCTTTCATAAAAAAAAAAAAAATGTTAATCGATGTAGGAAGACATAACCCACTATGGGCAGCACCATTCCCTAGGCAGGGGGTCCTGAACTGCGTGAGAGCAGAGAAACTGAACTGAGCACAAGCAAACACGTGAGTAGGCACACAGATTCTCTCCTTGCTGCCCCTGACCATGACATACTAGCTGTTCTACACCTTGCAGTCTTGACTTCCCTTCTGGGGTGGACTGTAACCTGGAACTATGAGCAAGATGAACTCTCCCTATGCTGCTTTTTGTTGGGCTATCTTATCACGGCCACAGAAGGGGAACTAGGAGTTTTAGCTAGCCAGCGTGGTCTTCTGGAGCTCCCCTGTCTTTGCTTTCTGGGTGCTAGACTTACAGGCAGGCCTCTGTGATCTCCCAGAATGGACATAGGCTCTAGGGGTCTGGACTCTGGTCATCCTGTATGTACAGCAAACACAGCAAACATCTTATCACCGGAACCATCTCCCCAACCTTGTGTGTGTGTGTGTGTGTGTGTGTGTGTGTGTGTGTGTGTGTGTGACAGAGACAGAGACAGAAAGAGATGTGTATGCAGGTGTCCATGGAAACCAGAAGAGGGCATCATATCCCCTAGAACTGTGCTTAGGTGGTTGTGAGCTGACTGATGTGGGTGCTGGGAACTGAATCCAGGTCCTCTGTAAGAGCAGAAAACACTCTTGATCAATGAGCCATCTCTTCAGCCCTATATTTTTATTATTAAATATATATATAAATATACATATACATATATGTGTGTGTGTATGCCATAAACATTTCATGGTGGCAGGCACCTTTAATCCCAGCACTGGAGGCATAGAGGGAGAGGCAGGAAGAACTCTGAGTTTGAGGCCAGCCTGGTCTACATAGTAAGTTCTGGGATAGCCAGAGCTACACAGTGAGACCCTGTCTCAAAACAAAATCCATTTATTCAGGCAGAAAATCTGAGCACTCCAGGAGTCACTAAATGAAATGCTTGTAGTAGATAGATTATATTTGGAACTGTAAATTAGTCCTCTGTGTTCCCAGCATCAAAGTACTGTGTGGTGATACTTTGAACAAATAAAATTTGCCTGAAGATCAGAGGACAGAACAAGCCATTAGATTAAACATAGAAATTGGGCAGTGGTGGCACACATCTTTAATTCCAGCACTTGGGATCACACACCTTTAATCCCAGTACTAGGAAGGTTGAGACAGGAAGTGATGTGGCTGGGCAGAGAAAGGAATATAAGGCGGGAGGAGACAGGAACTCCATCTCTGTCAGGCTGAGGAGCTGGTGAGGTAAGAGGTGGTGGCTGTGACTTGCTCTGCTTCTCTGATCCTTCGGCTTTCACCCTGGTCTCTGGCTCCAGGTTTTTATTAAGACCAATTAGGATTCGTGCAGCAGTACTGTGTCACGATGATCCTGTCCCACCATCATGGTCCGTAACAGCTGTCCATACCCACAATCCTAAGTTGAGTGTAACCAAGACAACTAAGCTAAGAGAATTTCTGAATAGATGTTCAAAACTCCTAGAAGAAGCAATATCCTGAAAGCCACAGTGGCTCTAGATGGCCACCATCGGGCTATGAAGGAAAGAAGAGAGACAATCTTGTTCAGAAATCAAAAGTTTGACTTTTCATAAGCTTCAGTGAGACAGATCATAGTTAACACAAGTCCAGAGATGAAATAACTCTCTAGAGCAGGACCAGCTTTAGGTCCCAGCCACCAGAGTTCCTGCATCTCCTACTAGATAAGGCCTTACTGGCACCCCAGCTGACTCTGTTCTTCCTGCGGGGCTGGGAAGGAGTCTGCAGGGCCCTGGAACATGCTCACCCCAAGCCACTCCGTTCTTCTAGAGCAATCTGTGGGTACCTGGCAGCCCAGATCATCTACTCTACACAGCTTTGAGCCTGTTTCAGAACCTGTGTGCTTCTCGTTCATGGGTCTGTCCTCTGAACAGCACACTAAGTTGCTGGGATGGATTATATTGTGTTTTATATAGAATAATACTAATCTGCTCCTGGCAACATTTGCAAAAATCATTTTAAAGAACATAAATGCTGTTTTATCAGGCTTTCTGCTAAGTTTTCCAGGCTTTTAACTGCTTAGAAAACTGAGTCTTAACAACATCAGGATTTATTTTAAAATCTGTTTTTGTCTAAATGTTACACAAAAGTTGAAACGTAAATCCGTGACTTCCTCTTCAAGACCAATAAAACTTCTTCAAAGCGTTTAAAAATCAAAGCTCAAAGTCCAAAACCAGTGAGGGGAAACAAACAAACAGACAGACAGACAAAAAGGATAGCCAATATTTTGGTCCTTGTTATCCAACATTTTGGACCCAGGGAATGATGGAACCCTGTCAAAGGACCCTCTGTCTCTGTTAGGTCACACGTGCTCTCCGTCAGAGGGGCCATGTGACCCTCTGTGTTTCACTGTAGCCAGCACATATCCTGCGGAGAGGAAACTCACTGGAAGTAGATAACTTCCAGTTGTCAGGTGGAGATGGAATTGTCCCTAAGCAGGGACAGACGGACATTCACAAGCAAGCTTCCGTACCATCCATCACATCTTAACCAGTTCCCTCTCCCTGGTTCCCAAGTGAAGGGGTTGGGGAGGCTCCAGCTTCATCCATTCGGGTCTGCTTGGTATTTGGATTCAATTGATAGTGCTATATTATAGCCACATTGAGGGATGGTTTTTATAAGAGAGGGAACATGTTCCCAATGGGTGCAGTACAATAAACCATTCTCTTTCATTTTGGGTGTTAGAAAAAGTGGTCTGAGGTAAGAATATATATCAGCCTTTTGGTGTAATGACTGAGATACCCATAATTCTGAGAAATTTGGGGCAGGAAATAAAAAGAGCGGTTGGGGCAGAGGAGAGAAAACAGACTGCACTCTGGTCCTTTCTTGTCCAGTTCCCCCTCCCCCCACAGATGTTAAAAATAAGGAAGTTCATGTTGGCAAGCACGCAGAGAAAAGGGAACACGAGCATTATTGAAGTATAAGGCATGTGAAATTAGTACATATTTTACAGAAAACCAAAAGTCAAAAAATAGAACCTCATGTGACCTAGCAATCTCACTACTCCAAAAGAACAAAGAACCAGTATTTTGAAGTAATGTCTTCCCTCCCGTATTTATTGTAGTACTATTCACAATACCAACAAAATGGAAACAACCTGAGTGTCTGTCACCTGAGAAATTAAGTGTGGCAATACACATTATAGATCATTTTCAGCCAAAAAAAAAAAAAAAGTGAAATACTGTCATCAGGAGCTGTAAGATGGTTTAGTGATTAAGAGCACAGGCTACTCTTCCATGGAACATGAATTCAGTTCCCAGCATCTAGGTCAAGAGGCTCACAGTCACCTGTAACTCCAGCCCCAGGGATTCCAACATCCTGTTCTGGACCCACAGGAACCTACACACATTTGACATGATACACACATTACACACACACACACACACACACACAATACACACACACACACACACACACACACTACACACACACACACACACACACACATTCACATACACAGAGACACACACATACACACACATACATTCATACATATACACACATATGCACACAGAGAGACACACACGTATACACACAGATACACACTTAAACATATACATACATACACATACACACACATCACACACACAGATACACACACACAGAGACACACACATTTAAAAATGAAATACCATTATTTTGAGAATGCAGATGGGACTGTTAAGTTACAAGAAATAAGCCAATGCCACATGATGTCACTCACTGGGGATGTGAAAACATTAATTTCATAGAGGCTGAGCTCATTTCTTTTCTTTGTTTAAAAAAATGTGCTTTAGAAAATGACTCAAAAAGTGTTAAAAATTATTTAAGCCCTAATCTGTTAGAGCTCCATCCTGTAAAGTTTGGATGAACTGAACTGAATATGTTTGGTTTTTTGCAAACCATGCACCATACCAGGAAAGGCAAGGCATGTTGCCAGTCTGTTAAATGTGTGACTGGCCACCAAATCAAGCCTCTTATGTTCTTTTTTCTTCCTTTCTTTCTTCCTTCCTTCCTTTCCTTTATTCCTTCCTTCCTTCCTTCCTTCCTTCCTTCCTTCCTTCCTTCCTTCCTTCCTTCCTTCCTTCCTTTCTTGCTTTCTGCTTTTCTACTTTGTTAAAATATCTTCCATGGCATTTTCCCTGGGAGGCTCCCTCATCCATTTTAGGCATCTTACTTGGCTTTACCTATTCTGTTCTCACTCCAGGCCATTCTGGGATTGTGCCCCCTGTGGTAGCCTGTGCGTAGCAACTGTAGATGAACAGCTTCTCATTATCAGGCTGTCACTGTCATGGACAGCCAGAGGGAACCACAGAGTGACTGATGAGGACAGTGATAGGGACACTGGTGAGGTGCTGAAGGACTGGTGATGGGAATGGCCTTGGCTATGCCACTCACTGGGTCACGTGGTCACATTACGTCACCTCCTAAGCCATAGTTTCCTTCCATGCAATATTAGATGTTAACAGTGCCTGCCTGAACTGGTTGCTGCACCCTCTGAGTCCCGGCAAAGAGATCGTATGATCAATCCCAGCCATCTCATCAGACTCCCAGTTGCTAAGGGAACTGGTTTCCCTGAGAACCACTGTCCACAATCACCCCTCAAACACAGGGACTGAAATCCAGGCCCTGACTTCCAAGAGTGAGGAGGCCTTGGATGGGACCCTGAGCTGGGACAGATCCAGGTACATAGCATGACTTCTAAGTTCCAGTCCTCTGTCTTCCAGGCCACACCTTGCAAGAAACAACACCATTTATGAAAACAGAGGTAGGGAATTTTAGGTAGGAACTGGAAGCAGGTGAGAGACCCTGGTCTCCAAGAGTGTGAGCAGGAACAACTTCCTGTTCTGGGCCACTGGCACCTCTAGCTGCAGTTTGAACCCAAAGGTAGTTTCCATGGAGAGAAGGCTGGAGGGGAAGAAGCAGGAACCCAAAGCAGGTAAAATGCTTGTGTCTGGGCACAACTCACATAGGAGTGAGGGAGGTTCCTAGGCTGGGCTCTGCAGGGCATCTGTGCTGTAGGAACCCGACAAGAGAGCACACCCAGTTCCCTGTCCTTCCTCTTATCTACGTGTTTCAGATCAATGGTTATGATATTGCAAATCCAGCAGCGGGTGACCTGAAATCCTTGGCTTACCGAGAATAAGAGTAACGATAAGGAGGATTATGGGTACAGCTGGCCCCACTTCCTGTCCATGGCCCACTGGGAAAAGCCTCCCTTTTTTCATCCCCTCTTGCCCCATCAGACTCTGAAGGAACCTGCTGTCCCATTAATTGGCTGAATTATAAAGGCAGCTGTTACTGGTTTTTTCCAAGAAGTGCTGGTCCGAAGCCAACAAGTACTAGCAACCCAAGAACGCTGACCTGGTGGTTATTACTCCCAGGAGGACAGGTAGGGCTTCTGACTTCCGGTTCCCAAGACTTGTCACATTTATGGGAATGTCCTCAACCTTGTCTTCACACTGGAGTGACCCTGGGAGCTTTAGAAACCATTTTGCCCTCAAACATTTTAATGGGGTTGGGCATTGGGATGAGCATGAAAACTGACCATGTTCAGAAAGATTTGTCTATGCGGTTGGTAGAACAGGAGATGTCACCATTGTCTTTCTGGCATTCCAAGGTTTTGTCCAGAGACTTGCAGGCTCTATATATACCAGGCCCCGAAAGAGTCTGGAAGTGGGTGGATGGGATGAACTGTGAGTGCACACTGGCTTCCTGTGCCCCGTGGCCCTTATCCGGTCTGTTCTTTGAGAATCTGTCCTGTATTGCTCTCATCTGAGACCTGAATTCTATCTACTTGATCTGCTCCTCCCAGCTTGCTTTTGTCCTTTTTGCTCAGGAACTAGATGACGGAACAGCCAGACAGACAGCAGACGCGGGTATGAGCTGGGTGTCAGGGAGGACTGCGCCCACTCCTACCCCTTAGCTCGCAGAATGACAGTGGCTGTCAGGTGCCTCGCTGGTGGGTCTGCGAGTCACTGAGATGCTTTGTGACCACAGAAATGGCAGGAGGCAAGTGTCCCTTCCTTAGAGACCCCCTAAGAAGATTGTGTGGGAGATGGAAGCTCTGACATTGTTTTGAATGTTTCCTCCTTTAACTTTATAAAAGGATGATGTAATGGAACTCCTAAGATGCTTCCCGCACCCAACATTCTGAGGAACCATAGGAACACAATAAAACGTTGGATGTAATAGTCCCCGAGTTGTTTTTGCTGTTTACTGAGGCTGCTTTGGCTCATCTCTAGCTTAGTAGTGACTCCTTAACTAGTTACAAAGACATCTGCACTTGTCGCCACATGTGGCCACTGATGACCTGGAGTCCCTAGCTTTGTGGCCCTCTGCATTAGTTTGCTGTTGCTGACAAAATACCACGGCCAAGGCGACTAATAGAAGGTTTACCGGGCTGTGGTTCCCGAGGGTGAGAATCCATCATGGCAGGGAGGCATGGCAGCAGGACCGGGGAACTGAGCGATCACGTTCTCAACCACAGCACAGAGCAGAAAGAACACCGGAAGTAGGGTGAGGCTACACACTCTCAAAGCCCACCCCTCCCCCACCTCCCATTCCATCCCCATATCCCCCCCAACACACACATACAGTTCCCCCAGCAAGGCCACACCTCCTAAACCTCCTGTCTTAGGGTCTCTACTGCTTTGATAAGACACCATGACCGAAAGCATGAGGAGGAAAGGGTTTATTTCATCTTACAACTGTCAGGTCCATCATTGTCCAACACTCCATCACTGAGGGAAGTCAGGGCAGGAACCTGGAGGCAGGAACTGAAGCAGACGCTGTGGAGGAACAGTGCTCATTGGCTTGCTCCTCATGGCTTGCTCAGCCTGCTTTCTTATACAACCCAGGACCACATGCCCAGGGTTAGCACCACCCACAGCAGGCTGGGCCTTCGCACATCAATCATTAGTCAAGAAAATGACTGACAGCTTTGCCCCTACTCCAGTCTTATGGAGACAGGTTTTCATTTGAGAGTTCCTCTTCCCAAATAACCCTAGCTTGTGTCAAGTTGGCAAAAAACTAACCAACACACCTCTCCAAGGAGTGCCAGTTGGAAAGCAAGTGTTCAAATTCCGGAGTCTATGGGGGGCAGTTTTTCATTTAAACCTTCACAACTTCTAATGACTAATTACATATGTTCTTTTACATTTTAGTATATATTAATATAGTAATACTGGTGAAAATTAATGAATCTCATGTGACATTTTCATACATGCTTATAACATACTTGGATCATATCCACCCCCTTTCTCATCCCTCCTTCCTGAACAGAGAAGTTCTCCAAAGATCTATTTGTTTATTTGTGCCTGTGTTAGTGAGTATATGCACACATGTGTGTGAGAGTGTATGCTGTGTGCACACATGAGCCCCAAAGAGGACATCGAGTATGCTACCAATGGCTCTCTGCCTGTTCCTTTGAGGCAGGGTTTCTCCTTGAGACCGGAACTCTGTGTTCTCAGCTAGGCTGGAAGCCCAGCAGCCCTCCTGTCTCCAGCCTCCATCAGAGCTGGGGTTACACGTGTGTGCCAGACATCAGCTTACATGGTAGTATCTGATATCTGGTCTTTATGGTTATCCAGCCAGTGCTACAGGCAAGAAGAGGAATCAAGATTAAATCGTGAAAGATTTTAAAAATAAAAGTACAATAAAAAGCAATACTAAAAATACAGTCCAAAGGAGACGTGAAGTTAAAATTTAATGACTGCTTGAATTATTTCCGCTTCTCTAACATTGGACTCTGCCTGGAGGAGCCCCAGCAAGTGAGCGCTGGAGTCTGTTACAGCCCAACTGTGGAGGCTGATGCTGCACATGGCTGGTATGAGCTGGTCCAGGGCCAGTCTGTGCTTCAGTGCTGCGTTCTCTGAAGCTCTGGCACCGGAAGCTGCTGCTGGCCCCGAGGACCTCTGCGGCCTCTCAGGAAGCAGTTTCCCTCCTCCCTTCAGAGGCTCACCATTTTGTGCACCCAGGGGTAGCGAAGGTCCAAGCCAAGAAATGTCCCCTGAGTGCCTCCGAGAGTTGGGGAAGTAAACAGACTACTCACAAGTGCCCTTAGGCGAAGGTACTAAGGTACCGAGGGAACTCTGCTTGCCGGGCTCAGGACGTTCAGCTCCCACTTGACACTGAGCGGCCCGAGTGAGGGGAGAGCCAGAGAAACTGGGCAATTCTCTGCACCTGTGTTCAGAGCCTCTTGTCCCCAAAAGCAAAGCCTGGTGACAGGGAGGTAATTCCAGAAGCCATGTGCTCCCTTGCGACACCTCCTCCTGACCCCTTCTACCCTGACACTGTAGTAGAATAGCCAAGGCGCCCTGGGTGGAAACTCTTCTTGTGTTTAGGTCTCAGGAATAGTCCTGTCTGGGGCAGGAGAGATGGCTCAGCAGTTAAGATCAACTGCTGCACTTGCAGAGAACCAGAGTTCATTCCCTGGCACTCACATGTGATAGCTCACAACCATCTTGTAACCCCGGCCCTAGGGATTCCGATGTCCTCTGCTGGCTCGGTGGGAGTAAACTCATACACAGACACAACCATATACACATACATTTAAAAAGACAGAATTTTATGTTTTAAGTAGCTCAATCTCAAACAATAGGCCCTTCTCTCAAGACGGTGACTGGCCACGGAGAAGACACTATCACACACACACACACACACACACACACACACACACACA
>CABHPP010001084.1:18287-40296 GCA_902168425.1 Peromyscus attwateri | reverse complement strand
AAGGCTTATTCGTAATTATGAATGCCCACCCTTAACTTGGATTAGTTTCTAGTCAGCTTTCCTTAACTTAACTTACCCCGTCTACCTTTTGCCTCTGGGCTTTTCCCATTCTCTTCCATATCTTATTCTTACTCCATGACTTGCTGTGTGAGTTGGGTAGCTGGCCCCTGGAGTCCTCCTCCTTCTCTGGCTGCTTCTTTTCCCCCCTTTCCAGATTTCTCCTTCTATATATTCTCTCTGCCTGCCAGCCCCGCCTATCCTTTCTCCTGACTCACTATTGGCCATTCAGTTCTTTATTAGACCATCAGGTGTTTAGACAGACACAGTAACACAGCTTCACAGAATTAAACAAATGCAACATAAACAAAAGTAACACACCTTAGAATATTCTGCTACAGGTGACATCCTGGCAGAAGCACTTGTGAAAGTGAAATCAGGAAGCAAGCAGCAAGCTATGAGGTTGACCTTGGGGCCTGGGCACATCTTTTTTATTGTCTTTGTTGTCTGGCTTTGTTTACTTTGTTTGGAAGCAAGATCTTACCTGGAACCCAGCAGGACCTGCAATTCACTCTTGTAGCCCAGCTTGGCCTTAAACTCCTTCTGTCTCAATCTCCCAAGTATTAGGATTTACAGGCATGAGCTAGCCTGCCCTGCTCTAGACATGCATCTTTACAACTCTCCTGAGAATTAATTACTAAGGGTCCTAGAAACATCACATTCGTTTCTTCTTGGGAAAGTGTCTTCAGTCAGCCAATCACTTCCTACTAGACCAGGGACCAAGCTGTGAACACAGGAGCACTCTGGAGACACACTCAACCCATGTCTCAACCACAGCACCCACTTCCAAACAAACCATGTCAATGTGTGTTCATTTCTTCAAGGATGACCGAAAGTACAGACTCACAGAAGACTATAAGCTCTTCTGATACTCAAGAGGTTAGGTTGCTACCTTTATCAATTAATTATCCCTACAGCAATGCAACTTAGCAACCATCCACAGATCTTAGTACTCAACAGAAGGCATTTATTTAACTCGGGTGCTCACTTCATGACTAAAGGTCAGCTACGGGCTGGGCTCAGCTTGGGGTGAGGCTGAGTGATTGTCTTCCCAGGCTTCTCCTGTTCTTCCTGGACTAGTGAGATCTACACAGAATATACTTCCCATGGCGATGGCAGCAGTCCAGGAGAGAAAGTGGAGTCAGCACACGTTGATTTCTGCCTGACTCTATGATCAACAAGTCATATGACCAAACCCGAGGTCAGGCACAGGGAGAACATTTCCGCCCACAACTGTTGGGCACTGAGAAATTAGAAGGCATGTACAGTAGAGAGAGGCTTGCCTTGGCCTTTGTGTACCTGCTGATGATTAGTAGATCCTTGGAATCTCATGGTGGGTAGAAGTGTCTGTCTGGAGATTCGGCCACTGGACAGAATAACAATTTGTTTTTGATGAAAGATTTTGGTAGGATAGTAGTATTGGTTACATTTTTGAAGAGACTTAAAACTAAGGTCCATAAGTGAGCAGGATGTGATTTAACCCCCATCAAAATATGGAATTCTAAGGCTTGAGTGTTTCTCTGGTTGGTGATAATCTAGACATATTGTCACACCTCATGGCTAGGAGGGGCAACGTCACCCATGGCTCCACAGGTAGAGGACACTCGGAGTTCCATGTTCTCTCCTCCCCCGGACTCTGTACTATTCAACCTTCCTTCCATGTGCCCTTGAATCTGTAACCCTTCATCCTGAGAAACTAGAACCATAAATACAACAGTCTTTGGTGCCTTCTGGGAGTCCTATCAGTGAGTTGGCCAGCACGGGGCTGGGTTTAAGGGACCTTCTCAAATGTGACCGGATGTTCCGTCGATTGCTCCCTAACTTTTCAGGTGACATTAACAGTGTGGAAACACGGAAGGATGGACATGAGATTGCGGATGGCTCCAACAGCCTCTCACGGGCTGCTTTGCTCACTCTCTACCGTCATTGAGCATTCTCCGTGTGCCTGGTGCTGGTCTAGGGTCTGAAACCGGGCGAAGTGAGAAAGAAGCTGTGAATGCTGGTGGAGACAGAGTACACACAAGCAGACTAAATGTGAGAGATGAGAACTGAGGGGTCCAATGCACCTCTCTTCACATCTCACTTATGGAAGTCACTTCTGGGACTGGAGAGGCGGTTCGGCAGTCAAGAGTGCTTCCAGGGGACCCACAGCACCAGGTGCACAGCTACCTGTAACACCAGCTCCAGGGAGTCAGTGTGGCTCCACCTTCTAAAACCTCTGAAGGCACACCCTCTGCCCTCCCCCACCTCCCACCTCCTGCCCCCTTCCCCCATACTAAAATAAATCTTTTCTTTTTAAAAGACACTTCTGGGAAAGTGACATTTGAACAGACTTGAGTGAAAGAGGAAGCTGGGGCTGTGATTCAGGCCCAGAAAATTCTAGAGAGAGGAGCGAGCAAGTCCAATGAGCATGTGAGCAGGGGTCCTAGCACAGAGTGAGCATTCACAAATACTCACCCAGTGAAGGGTTTCTTCCCCTGATTTTAGAGGACTGTGTGAGTTGGTAGAGAAGTAAAACAAGGGCAAGCTTTCCATCCCTCAGGCCTGGAGTCGGGCCTGGGACCAGTTTCTCTGCCTTGAGTTTGTGTGTGGCTGGCCTTGTGGGATCATGAGGATGACCACATATCCAAGCCTGGAATCATCCCAGCGCTACTTCCTCCTCAGACAATGGCCAGCAGTGTTTTTAAAATGTTATTAGTTTCTTTGGAAAAGAGAAAGAAAGATACTGAAAATAAAAGTTATTTCTATTCATTTATTTGGCCCAATCAGTTAATAAATAAGCCCCTTGTTGGAAAGTACAGGGTGACTAAGAATTAGCTCTGAGGGAAAAACCTAGTGGGGAAATTTGGCTAAAAACCGTGGCTTACATGCCCACACTCCGGCTTCCCTTGCAGCCTCCTCTTCTCAAGGCCTGTGGTCATCCGGGGGTTAGCACTACTGAGCAGTGTGAGCGGTGGAGTCTATTTGTGGAGGTCCTTGGCCTGTGGAAGCTGCTCTGGTACTTTTGTTGGCTGGGCTGATTTCGGTATTCTTCCTATCTCGGAGGAGCAGCCTCAGGAGGCAAACTTGGGGCGAAAGGGAACCTCCCTTTTGTAAGACTTCCTCATCCTTGAGACTAGGGAGGGGGGGCCAAGATCTCAGGGGATTAGCCCTCGGGCTTCCCCCTGCAGTAGACCAGCAGCGCTCTTGGAGAAGCTGCTCCCTGGCAGCCTCAAGCCCAGTTACATGTTTGTGATGAGCTCAGCATCCGACGACCACCCACATGCTCTCCCTTCCTGCTGGACTTTTGCTTAAAGGGCAAACCTTACTCTCAGTTCCTTTTTCTCCTGATCCTTTCTCTACTCCCCCAAACCATGGCTTACTTATTTTCTTTCTTTGTAGAGCTGCCCCCCAGCCCGCTTCTTCAGCCCTCAAGAGAGAAACTGCGAATTTGGGAACAAGCCTCATCCACACTAGAAAGCTTCTACAGTGCCCCAGGGCTCCTTCCGAGATACTGAGCAAAGCCTTAAACTGAACTGAAATGGTCTCCTCCTTTCCACATCCAACCCCTCAGCACCATGGGAAGGGCTGAGAAGGGTGGGTGAGAATTTCTTATGTTCTAGAATTTTCTCTCCTGACCTCCAAACTGACCAGATCCTGAAACAGCAGCCTTAAAAACTTAGTAAGATTTTAAACAGGCCTCCTTGGTGTGCTTTCTGAGAGAAAAACAAAACAAAACAAACAAAAACCCCCAGGGTTTCAGCATAGGCAGTGAAGGGAACAGGCTAGCTTGGGGTTTTACCCAAGGTTAGTGAGCCTCTGCTCTTGAAAGTGGCACCACAGTGGCTTGCTGACGATTTTTTTCTTCATAACAAAGTAGGAAGATGTGAAGATGGCAGCTAGTGGGGTCCAAAGGGCAAGAAACCGTTGTGTTCACTTGTCCTGTTCCTTCCTGGGAAAGCAAGGATCCACCCATGAACTCTCCTTTGGTGTATGGAGCAGGGGCTTCCCCACTCCAGAAACACCTAGGGAAATGCTCTCTATGTTTTCATGTGGCCCCAAGGTACCCTGGAAATGCTTCACGTTGAACTGCCTTCCTTAGAAACAGCTTCATACTCGGGATGTGGGGCTATTTAGAGCCGGAAGAGTAAGAGAAGTGCAAATGTATACCTTGGTGCATCTGGGTGTAGGAGGGAATTGTTGTGAAGTCACACGGAGCAGGTACTTTTCTTGTCAACAGTGTGAATCATAACAGATATGTTTTGGAAGTTTCTAGAAATGCTGAATAAAGTCTTTCTCACACACACAGTTGTTCAGCCAGAAAGTGATGTGTGAGGGCTGAAATTGAGGGAAGAATTAGGTTCTAGTCTGAGCTGACTGTGGGCTGCTGGCATGAGATGGGTGAGAGCAGTTGCCGGGGCTGGGGATCTGGGAGCCTCAGCCTCGATAGCCAGCAGGGGCCCAAGAGGAGTCCTGGGCATGGAGAGGAAGAAGAGCCAGCCATCGCAGGCACACAGTGTGTGAGATGGGGTGGGGTGCAGGCACTGGGGGGAGTATGGAGCGGGATGGCAACAGCGATTGGTTCTAGAATTTATGAAAGCAGTCCTGCTTATTAAAACATGTGATGAAGGCAATTATCTAAAAGCAATAATAGCCTTGCACTGAAATGACTCCTGTAATCTCAGCTCTCAGGGGAGGTGGAGGCAGGAGGATCAGTCTTTAAGGGTTGCTCTCAGATGTGAGTTTGAGGCTAATCTAGGGATAGGTGATGCCTTTGTGCAAGCATGTATGTATGTATGTATGTATGTATGCATGCATGCATGCTCCCAGCACTTAGGAGGCAGAGGCAGGTAGATCTCTGTAAGTTACAAAATTATACAAAGCAAAATATGGACAGAATTTCAAAGGTCAGTGGACAATTCCACAGTTACAGAGCAAGAATTTAACACATCTCTTTCAGTAATTTGAGAGTGCTAAAAACAAAAAGAAAGGTCATAAAAGACCTGATCGTCACAGTAAGCAAACATGATTTTTAGAGACCTCTGTAAAGAATATGCTTCAGGTTTAGGAGATGGCTCAGTGGCTGAGCACTTGCCTACACAGTGAGGACTAGAGATCCGATCCCCAAAAACCCATATAAATGCCACGTGGGTGTGGTGACTGTCTGTAATTCCAGCCTGGGAAGGCAGAGGCAGGGGCTCCCCGGGAGTGTGCTGACTCTCCCTGATAGATCGCACAGCAGCCCACAAAACAATTCTCCAGATGCTGCAAAGATTCTAGCAGATGATGTTCTGGAACATCCCCCACTGGTAGACACCTGTAGTGACAGTGAAATCTACTTGGAAAAAAATTAAATCTTTAAAACAACTGATGAGTCAAGAAATGCCATAATGGGAATTTAATGCCATAATATGGGAATTTAAATGCCATTCTGAGAATACACTATTAACAAGTACGTCAAGTTCTAGTCGCTGGTTAAGGACTCTTGGAAAAATATAGTTTAGGAAACACATATTGAAATAGCTATCCAAAAATGTGAAGGTGCCTTGGAATACATTCCTCTGATGATGTGAGAAACGCTTTTGTGTGAAACTTAAACTATTCTTGAAGTCCTCAATAAATGGAGAGATAACACAATTATGGTAGCCTTGTGGATCTGAGTTCTAAATTTCTTAATTTTATGCAGTGCATGGTTTGAACGGTTTCTTATTAAGAAACCAATAACCCTGGGACAGCTTTGGAGAGGAAGTTTAATGCCTGGGGCTCAACTCCTGCACTGTGTGAGCCTAGACCATCTGCAGTCAGGAGCATGCGTGATATTAGTCCAGAGAGAAACAGAGAAGATTCCAGAAGCAGGTTCACTCATTTATGAAAGTATGTGTGGGGCACAGACATTTCAAGTCAGGGAAGGAAAAGGGACTTTTAGAAACAACATTGGAGCAGGAGTGGGCATGGTGGTGCAGATCTGCAATCCCAGCACTTGAGAGGATTGTGAGTTCAAGGCCAGCATAGTTTACTTCGTGAGATTTTGTCTCAAAAAGCAGAACGGGGCCGGGGGAGCAGCATGGTAAGGAACCACTGTCCCACTGTCCGTGAGGGAAAAAAATAGCTAGGTGTCCACATCAAGTGGTGTTAAAATGGGTTAGAGCTAGATAGAAAAGTGTGTATCCTGAAAAGTGTTGGAAGGAAATGGAGGAGAATGCTCTTAGGATCTCAGAGTAAGAAAAGAGTTAACCCCACACCAAAAACAAACCATAAATAAAGACGATGCATTTGAGTGCATTAAAATACTTTCAAAAACCTCTTTGTACATGCAAGATGTCATAAAGAAGAAACATAAATCTTAAACTTGGAGAAGGAATTTGGTATGTACCTAACCAGGAAGGGATAGCCCAGAATTTACAGAATTTACAGGGTAGGAATGGGCACTCCTGAAAGGGGACATGGAACAGCTTCATAACACACAGGAACAAGGGGGCGGATTCAGGCAGAGGGGACTCAGGAGCTCACACTCACTAGGTAGAAAAAGTCTGCTAAGGGGGCTCTGCCAAGCACTACCTAGAGCAGTGGTTCTCAAGCTTCCCAATGCTCCAACCCTTTAACACAGTTCCTCATGTTGTGGTGACCCCCAACCATAAAGTTATTTTCATTGCTACTTCAGAACTGTAATTTTGCTTTATAAATCGTAGTGTAAATATCTGTGTTGTTTGATGGTTTTAGGCGATCCCCATGAAAAGGTTGGTCAACCTCTATCATCCGAGAGAGCAGCGGCTGCTCAGCCACAGGCTTAGAACATCCTCTGCTCCCTATAGCCCTGTGTTTAATGAGTGAGAATCAGAAAGCAGAAATCACAGCTGGACGTGGGTTCTAGTGGGTGGTACACAGAGGATCTCAAACATATCAGGGCTGTTTCATTCCTTGGAATAAATCGTACACTGGTGTGCTCGATCCCGTGAGTCTATGTGGCAGGCAAGCAGAGGGAGTAGAGCCACCTTGCCTCTACATGCACCCACCCTCGTCTGATAATGCACCTGGCAGCCTGAGATCTTTACCCACACTACTGTGCACACCTCACCTCCCCCAAGCAACCCATCGGCAGCCTAGGACCCCACATCAAGCTGTATACACACCTAACAGGTGTTTGCAGGAAGTTTATCTTCCCTTAAGGTGCCTCAAACTTAGGTTTTGTTCAATCATGCTCTAGTTATGTCCAGTAGGAGAGTGGGGAGGCTGATCCTACCTGAAATGGTTTGGGGTGCATGTCCAGGAAGGAAGCAAACTTTTAGGGAGAATCCCCTTTCTACTACCTTATACCTGGGCATAAGTGGGCATGCCTATAGTTTTCTTCAGAAGTGGGGCTCCTGGTAGGTTGTCATGCTGCAGTGCACAGACCTACACCCACATGCATGTGGGCAGCATTAATTGAACTCAGTAGGTTTTTATGCACACACACACTTATGGAGAATGTATATATGTACACACACATATGTCCATACCCCCCCCACACACACATATACATACATACATACATACATACATACACACGTATGGAGAGTGAGAGAGTGAGATGAGAATGAAGTTGAGAGAGCCAAAGACTGTGAGGAGAGATACAGAGAGAACATGAAGTTGGCAGGGGAATGGAGGAAGAGACCTGGGACAAGTTGGAGTTGGGAAGTGGGAGATAGACTTGACAAAAACAAAATGTGTTCATATATGAAGGAAAAAATAGTAAAATAAAAAAGCCACCAAGCACTCAATACTATCTAATGGGTTCTAGATTGTGGCCCAATGGAATACGGCACAGCCACTAAGCAGTTGCTGGAATTATTTTTAATATTGTGAAACTGCTCATCATCGAAGCTCACACAAGACTGAAAGACAGTGGGAAGGGTAAGAAAGGTAAGCCATTGAAACTTGTACTTAGGAAGTCAGTACACCAAAGTGTTAAGGGGGTTGCTTCTGGATGGCTTAGAGGTAACTGTTTTTTAAAATAACCTAATTGTGGTGTCCATATACTTCTGGATGTGGGTATCCACTGGAGAGTGGTTGACCTGCAGGAAGAAAGTGGATACCTTAAGGGAAACCCATTCTCCCTTCCCCAGAAGCCGCCAACTGTCCATAGTCCCTCAGTTAGGGGTGGGAGCTGTGATTCCTTCCTCCTGCCACGCTGAAAGGTTGATCGCCTTGGTCTTGAGCAGATCATCATTGCTGCTGTGAATTCAAGAGTACCCGGTGTCAGGTCCTGAAGCCACTGTGTCCCTCTGATCCTTCCAGACCTCTGGCTCTTAAAATCTTTCTGCTCCCCCTACTCCCTTCCCCATAGTCCCTGAGCCTTGGAGAGCGGGTGCTAAGGAGATGGACTCACTCTTCGCTTAGACATTGTATTCTAAAATACTTATGCATGTAATTAATGCTTTAGTATAAAAAGATCTCCTTTGTTCAAACAATGTAAACAAGGCCGAATGATAACCCGGAAAGAAGGCAGGAAGCCAAGGACTGCAGGCGTATGCCACTTCTCTGGAAGTCTATATAGTGTGTCTGCCCCTATCACAAAATCTGGAGAGGAGCAACGGCGCCACAGTCCTGGGCTTTAGAGGAAGCTGCCCGCCCTCTCTGAACCTGCATGACCGGCTCGATGGCCTGGTTCCCGGCTTGGGTTTGAGGGTCATCGAGCCGGTGTCGAGCGTGCCATCGCGGCTTCCGAAGCCGCAGGGCGCGGGGCCGTTCCGCGGAACTGCTTGTCGCCGCTGACCAGCCGCAGCAGCGACGCGGACTTGGGGACGCGTGCGCGGGGCGGGGACCCGGCCACCCGCCTCCTCCGGCTGGGGAGTCCCCGGGGCCGGCGCGCGGGGAAGTCCCGAGCGCGGGTACAAGAACGCGGCGCGCGCCCAGGAGGGCGGCCCGGACGGTGGCGCAGCGCTCCAGCCATGTCGCGAGGCCTCCAGCTCCTGCTCCTCGGCTGCGGTACGGCCCCCAGCCCGTCGCCCCACGCTGCCTGCGACCCCGCCTCGGTGGCCTGGCTTATGCCGCTCTGTCTCTTCCTCTCTCTTGCAGCCTGCAGCCTGGCGCCCGCGGTGGCGATGCGGGAGGTGACGGTGGCTTGCTCCGAGACGGCTGACCTGCCGTGCACAGCGCCCTGGGACCCGCAGCTCTCCTACGAGGTGTCCTGGGCCAAGGTAAGCGAGGTCCGGGTCTGAGCGGGTTGCTTGCGGGGACAGCGGAGGCAGCCCGCCGAGGGACTGGGTCTCTCGGGGCCCCGGGTTGGGGACTCCAGCTGTTCTGATACCCCACCTTCTCCCACCGGGCTTCATCTGCACCTGCATCCAGAGCGCAAGCCCCCTTATGTTAGTTCCTGGCAGATCATGATCAAAGGCGGCTTGGCGTGAATGATCCCCCTAGAGGTTTGCACGGCATTGGATCCGTGCCGCAGGGCACCTGTGGAGGCTGCAGGGAAAGCAACGTGGGCCTAGATTTGGACGTGGGTGGGATGGATGAGTGGTGGGGGTTCCTAGTTTGTTCCTATTTCTTGTGCCTTGTGACCATGATACTTTCAAAATACAGAAGGGAGGAACACTAGAGAGGGAGGTGTTAAAAAGGGTCTCAAGTGACTTAGGCTGGTCACAGGAGGTTGTTAGGAGTGGTCATCTCTTTTCAGCCAAGGCATTCAATGGGCTCGTCTCCTACCTCATTTCTGCTTTCTCCGGCAGCCCCTGAGGGGTCCCGCCATGAATGAGGACTTCCATAGGAATGTGCTGGAGCTGGAGGCCCAAACAGGAGAGAGTGAATCTCTGCCCCTGTGGTGGGAAATTGAGTTGCACAAGGCAAGGCATTTGTGTTTCCTTTCAGCGAGATCTCAAGACTCCAAAATTGTAATTCCTGTGGTATGTTAAAGTCCAGCTGCTGTAATTTAATAGAGCTGGCCTTTGCATCCCTTCTTTAAGTGAGGTTCGGAGCCAGGCATTTTAAGGCAAATGAATTAAATCCCCAGGGGTGGCTCTCTGATTGGCTGACTTACCTCTGAGGAAGCCTCTGTCTGTTCTCAGTTTCCACAAAACGCAGGGCTGTCTTCTTCCCAATATGCAAGATTCGATGAGAGCTTGCAGTATGGATGGGAGTTTAAACGTGCAAGGCAGCACAGAGGGGACGTGTGTGTGTGTGTGTGTGTGTGTGTGTGTGTGTGTGTGTGTGGTGTTTAACCACTTTAGCCAATTGTCTGGGCTGGAGGGTGGTAGCTCAGTGGTACAGTGCTTGCTTAGCATGCAAAAGGTCTTGGGTTTGAAACCCCAAGCATCAAAGCAAAACCCAAACCAGTCAATCAAATGGATTGTCAATTCCCCGAGGACAACAGCACCAGTGCTTCCTGCTTTATGTCCAGCACCCAGTGTCTATCCTGTTACCAGATCTAAGCGGGACCGTGAGGGAGGTGGCACCATGGAGACCTCAGGACACTGCTGTGTAGAACATTCTAGGACAGTGTGTGTGGGGTGGAGTGGGGTGGATGAGTGGTGGGGTGGATGAGTGGGTGGGATGGATGAGTGGGTAGGGTGGGGTGGATGAGTGGGTGGGATGGATGAGTGGTGGGGGTTCCTAGTTTGTCTTTGTTTCTCCTCTCTTCACTGTGAGCTCAGAGAACAGGAGTCCAGAATTGTAGTCAAAACAATAGCGCTTTAAAAATATTGTAAAAACAATATCTAAGGACTCACCATATGCCAGACTGTGGGAATAAATATTTACATATATTATCTACCTCTGTCTTCTGGAACAGTGTGGGCTTAAGAGGCCAGAAATATGCCTGTTCCTACTTCCTGATGAAGAGACAGAGCCCGGGGGAGCGAAATAAGTGGGCTTTGACCCAAGCTGTCAGATTCCAGATCTCGGCTTGTTAGACTATCTTGATATCTTGATTTTCTACTTTAATTACTTTGGGTAAAGAAAAGCAAAGGGTCCCTGAGCCAGTCAGACAGTGGACTTAGCCATCTCAAGGAGGGAGCAAACAGGAAACCATGATCCCTCCCAGACTGTAATTAAAAAAAGAAAGCATCATTAATATCCCCAGGGGAGTAATTAAAAAGTACTCATGAAACAAGCAGATGAAATTTCAGACTGTGAAGTTCAAACAGTTGTCAAGTTAAATCTCCTCGCACAGGGTCGTTTGGAATGGTTCAGTAAATCATAGCAATTAGCCTTTGACCTCTTCTTGGATGTCGGCAGATGATGTAACTCTGTAATGTATGTGCTTGTTTATTAGACATAGTTCTTGCAAGGTCTGGCCTGAAGGTCTCTTAAAAATTCTTTCTAGAAAAACAAAACAAAACAAAACAACAAGAGGGGGGTGGTAGAGTGCTTGCTTAATATGAATGGAGCTCTGATGATAAAAGGGAAGGTGTCTGTCTAGGCTCATCCCCTCCCCACGGGCTTCGTGGCTGGAGGAGCGGTAGTACAGTGTCAACCCACTAGCCAAGTACCTTGAAATCGGTATGTGTTATTTCTCCCAGGACTTTTGGAAGTTGTTATTTTTCAGCCCCCAAATTAAAAACTTTGCATTGTTGTTGCTTGTATGACAAAAATGGATAGAGAGTTCTAGAAATAAGGTCATTTTATGGATGAGCGTCTTGGGTTTTTTTTTTTTTTTTCTTCTTCATGGTTTTCTTGTAAAATGTTCTGGGGAACTGTGAGGTAGGGGATTTAAACTCAGAACCAAAGGCCAGCCCAGCTCTCACCTCCCTTCCTGGTCTCTGTCCTGGCATTATAAAACTCGTTTCCTGTGTGTAGGATTAGTGCAAGGAGAGCAGAGCCCCTTGAAGTGAAGTTTCACTGTCTGTCACGCTGAATCACACTCTTACAGGCCTTCTTTCTGCCTGTCACAATGGTGGTCGCAACGACACACGCCTTAAAATCCCACTTACCATTAGTCCTTGAGTCGCATCCTGCCGCTAGTCAGTTAGACTGATGGCCAAGAAAGGAGGACTCCAAGCGGATGGAATTCAGTTAGTGCCAGTCTAAACACTGGTGGATTGGGCCGTGTCTGACTTTACTCTTTGTTTCTAAGATGTGGTGATGGGGAGGCCAGCGGGATCCAGAGTGATAAGCACAGAAGATCAATGACCAAATGCAGACAGCACCAACCCAGTGTCCTCGAACACAGCTCTTCCTTCTGTGGGCCAGTGCCCTCCTAACTGGAACCCCCGAAGACGCCTTCTCTCCCTACCTTTTAAGGTAGAATGGATGATGGAGAAGAAATAGAAAAATCAATACGTTATCTCCATTGGAACTGTAACTCAGTTTAGTTTTTAAAGTTCTGATAGGTTACAGCTTGGGTAGGAGGAGGTAGTTTGAGAACACAGGCAAATATGCTTTGATCCGTCATGCCTTTGCTCTTGACCACCGTGTTTGTTTGGATTGTGGTTTCAGAGGACAGAGCTGAATACAAGGCTCTGTGTGAGGGGCTGTGTCTGTACTTCACGGAGTGTCAGTGTGTCTCTGCTTGCGTCCATGAAACTGCAGAAGGTCTGAAGAGAGAACACAGCTCCAGATAGACAGCTTTGGTGTCCTTCTCTGCTAACGAGGAGGAGTCATTTTCTCTGCAGATACAGCGCCGTCCTGGGTCATGCTAGGAGCCCTGACAACCTACAGTGAGGCAAAATGAAAGGGGATATCTGATGTGGCCTCTGGGTGATGCTGCGGGGGTGGGGACAGCCCTGCACAAGATGAGCTCTATTTAGATGACTGTCAAAGGGAGGGAGAAAAGGGAAGTGAGACAGTGATTTCAGAGAATAGGTCACACTTGACTCTAGGGGTTAGAAAAGCCTTGGCTAGGGGAGATCACGGGCGGTCTGGTCCAGGGCTGGGTTCTGGTTCTGACACTCATGTGAGGGCATGCCGGAAAGCAGGCCATCTGACAGCTCAAGCCAGGCACCACACCAGTGTATTGACCTTAACTCATTAGGTTGGGGTCTCCTCTAGATGTTGGTCACTCTTGGTCAGTATTTCCTGCCTCTACCAGTGTGTGATGCTGAGCTCGGAGGGCAAGGCCTCTGAAAAGAGCAGAGGGGTCAGAGGTGAAGCCGTCCCCAGGGGCCTACCCATGAGCTAATAGGTACCACTTGTTGAGTTTCCTTGATTCTCAGAGGCAATCTAACAACACGGTTTTGGGAGAAAAGGAAACATTTCCATATTAAATTTAGAAGGACTGAAAATATGAAATATGAAAACCGTATGTACATTAGAATCAAAGAAAAATACTATTGTCCCCATAGGCATGTGCCCTCCTTGCCTTGGAGAAATCACTTTTAGCTCAAACTATGAAAAACGTGAAGTTGGTTTTGGGATGTCTTTCATATTTACACCATTATTGTAACACAAGGATGTGCCAAGTCCTGGGCCTGGTGTTAGCTCTCCCAAAATCAACATGGAGAAAACATCTCAGTCAGTAAAGTGCCTAACTTTAGAGCCCCATCACACAGGGTTTTGTTTTTTTTTTTTTTTCTAAAAAAGCAGATTTGATGGCTAGGGTCTGTAACACCAGTGCAGATGACCAGAGATAGGTGGATCCCTGAAGTTCATTGGCCAGGCAATCTAGTCAAATCCATGAGTTCTTTGAGAGACCCTGCCTTGACAGACAAGGAGGAGGGTGATAGAGG
Organism: Peromyscus attwateri; assembly: GCA_902168425.1. NCBI lineage: Eukaryota > Metazoa > Chordata > Mammalia > Rodentia > Cricetidae > Peromyscus > Peromyscus attwateri. The sequence goes on along the minus strand of CABHPP010001084.1, from coordinate 26,620 downwards.
AAGACATCCGATGTCCACACACAGGTACACACCCATACCCACACTCAGAGACAAAGCAAACATTTCCAGAGTAGCATCTTAAGCAAGGGCATAGAAATGTACCACAAAGCATCTTTGGTGCAAGTGAGGTAACTAGAGATCCAGAAAGAAAAATGGTACAGCAGGTAAACCTAGAGAAGATGCTGGGACACAGGATGGAGACAGAATGTGAAGGACTTGAATGTCCAGTGATAATGAGTCCAGGAAATACCATCTCAGCTGAAGTGAGCCATTAAAGGAGTTTCAGCACAGAAAATGATGTCATACAAATCTAAGGAAAGAGCACATTTCTCATGGTGATGGGAAGAACGTAACTCATCTGAGAAGGTAAACCTTTGGGGGCCTATATTCTTATACTGCAATGAAATTCCTGTAAGCTTAGCTCATCAAAGGCTAGAGCACATCTTTGCTTCCTTGGATTTTCTCCATCACCATTTCTGTCTGTGTGGTCAAGGAAGGACCAGGCTACTTCCGAGGGAATGGAGAGAGTCTCAGCCAGATTAGAATGGTGGCTTGTTGAGGTCTTGGACATGGCTGAACATGGCATTGTTCGTATCTTTTGGAGGATAGGAAGAGGGCTGCTGAGAGTTGAAGAGAAACACCAACAAAAAACCACGTGTTTTCCACGAATACAAGGGGGAACCTGAATCACGTGAGGACTGGGTTTCCTGGATTTATTCTTAGTAGTGTCACAGCATGGAAAAAGGAGAAGTTTGCAGGAGATCTCAGTGACGTAGACATTTTATGTAAGACAGGACAAAAATCAAATTCATTACCTAAAAAGGGGTTTCTCTGGCTAAAACTATTTCCATAATCTCTTCCTGGCTACTTCAGCAATGATTCTAAATGTGTGAGCGAGTGTGTGTGTGTGTGTGTGTGTGTGTGTGTGTGTGTGTGTGTGTACACAGATTGTACAAGATTTGAGGAAAGGAGGCACCATGAGTAGGACTGACCCAGAAGCTGGGGCCACATGGGCAGCATTCCCCATATGCCACCCTTATGTAGTGGTCTGTGTATGTGTGTCCCATCAATTAAGACTTTCTGTTACAATAAATTGCAATTCTATCTTAAAGAAAAGGAACTATGTTGACTTATCCATGATATATTAGATTTTTTTTAACATTCCCATCATATATAAGCTAAACTGGTTCCTTTTCTTTAAGAAAAGCTGGGCTTAGAGGTTTGTGAATATCCCCCAGGCTTGGTGACATTCCATTTCTCATTTTTCCCAATCTTTATATTGATTTTATTGCCAGCTTCTTCCTGGCAGGGAAATAGTAGCTGATAAACACACTTGCATATTTTCCCCCAAACAACATTTTTCTCATTAAGTTTTTTCTTCTAATAGGACAAGTATCTGAATACTCTTAAGTGGCTATGATTGCATTGTATGCCAGTCACAACTAGTTTCTGAGGCCAGGGCATGTCAGAGTCAACTAGACCTCCTCTAGACTCAAGAGGTTCTTGTGGTTCTGTGAAGGACATGAACTCAGAGTCCAGTAGGCACCACAAGATGACAACCTCAGGATGGTTGATGCTGTCAATAATGAAAAGGTCCAACATTGCCATCCAGGCCCCAATTAAAAAACTTTTCCGCTTTATAAAGATGACACTTGAGAGAATCAGAATGCTATGGTGTTTTGGAGACATGGTCAGCTAACAAATTTATTTGTAGAGGGCTGGAGAGGTGATTTAGTTAGTGAAGTTAGATGCTTAAAAGCATGAAGACCTGGATCTGATCCCCAGGACCAGTGAGAAAAAGTAGGGTGTAATGGTGTACATCCTGGAGCTGACTGGCTAGATAGCCTAGCCAATCAAAAGAGCTGCTGGCCAGTAAGAGATTCTATCTTGAAAAACAAACAAAACAAAATTGGATGGTACCCAAAGAAGAAGGGCAACTGAGGCAGTCTTCTGGTCTTTATGTGCACATGCACTCACATGAACACACACACTCATACACATACATACACACACACCACACACACTTGCAGAAACACCCCCCCCCCCTATCACCCCCCATACACCCCCCCACCCTCCCTCCTTCCCTCACACCCTCTCGATCACTCTCACACACACACACACACACACACACACACACACACACACACACTAACATGAGATTTCTCCCTAGAGCAATGCATTGAGACTTCTAGGATAATTTTACCAGAAAGAAGCCAAGAAGGATGAGCTGGAAGGAAGGACAGACCGTGGCTGGAGTGGAAAACAATCATCTATAGCAACAGCTTCTACCTCCAGCTCTCCTAACTCCACAGAGCCCACGAATGTTTCTTACTTGATCTTTATAATCTATTCCTGCTAGACAAGGGAATGAAATGCAGAGACGAAGTGACTGATGGGACATGACCCGATTATCTAGTGCAGAAGCTTGGGCTTGACTTCAGGCTTTGTGATTTGGAAGCCAATGTGCTTGTCATGTTCTCATTGTTTCTCAGATTCATTCGTTTATTCAAATGTGTATTCTGAATCCTTTCTGTGTGTAATGAACTATTTAGCATGCTGAACGAGACCTTGGATGTATATTTAAAAAAGTAACATCTTTGGGGCTTTCCATATGATTGGTACCATACTTAGGGTATGTATGCAACACCATAAATATCTTCACACCACTTCTCTAAGACGTGGTCACTCGCTCCTCGGTCTAATGGGTACAAGCTAACCTTGAGCTGCTCAGCCAGTCAGCCAAGAGCAGAGGGCTGGTGTAGGGCTGGAAATGGCTCCCCCTCCATCCCACTCCAAAGGCAACGCTCTTAATTAGGCCACCTCTGCCATACTCATTACTCTCGCTAGCAGCCATAAATCCGACTCTGTCTGTTAGACCCAGTATATTTCAAAGCAGAAAATCATTTTTCTAATAAAACTACACTCAGAAAAAACCCGACATTAATGCTCATACATTTTATCCTCATTATGACATCAACCTCAGAGCCAAACTATTTTGCACATTATAAAGAGCTGTTTTTATGATGAATGGAGATTATATTAGCACTTTAATTGAGTTAAAACCAAAGTACATGAATGTTAGTGCACAAGAAATGCAATTAACAAAAAGCTGTTCCAGTATGCTTGGGATACATCAGATTAGTGTAACGATACCTTCAAACACTTCAAGTCTCCCTCTTTCAATATGGTTTATCAAATTGGTAAGTGAAATGTCTAAATTCTGTGTTATTTTTCCTTTTAAAATAAACCTTTCTTTTCACCAAGCTTTGATCACATTTTTAGCAGATCTAATATCTGATGAACTCAGACCTCAAGTTTGTGATCAAAACTCCCTGTTTGTTACAGGAATAGTAAGTAATGTTGCCATAGCAATCAAATTTGGTCATTCTAGGAAGTTCACGTGGTGTGTGTGTATGTGTGTGTGTGTGTGTGTGTGTGTGTGTGTGTACAGGTATAGTGTATGTTGTGTGGTGTGTGTGTGTGTGTGTGTGTGTGTGGTGTATATATACTCATACATCTGTGCCTATGCTTGCAGAGGCTAGAGGCTGGGGTTAGGACACCTTCCTTGTTTACTCTTCACCTTATTTTCATGTGACAAGCTTTCTTTATTGAATCTGGAGCTCACTATTTCCACTAGACCTGCTGGCCAGTGAGTCCCTGGGGCTCGCTCACCTGTCTGCACTCTCAGTACTGGGGTTACAGGCGTGCCTGGCTTCTGCACGGGGGGTGAGGATCTGAACTCATAGCCTCACACTTGCACAGCAAGCGCTCTCTCTACTGTGCCATTTCTCAAGCCTCCCAGCCTTCTGGATACTTTTTGAGACAAGGTCTCTCAAAGTTGGCTAAGCTGGCCTTGAACTTGCAATCCTCCTGTCTCAGCCCTCTGAGTAGCTGCAATCACAGGCTGCCCTAGCAGGTCTGACTAATTGTCATATATTTGAATAAAATTATGTAAATTTGTTTTAAAAAACATTTGCCACAATAGTTCTTAGCTGAAGTATGGATTCCATTCCAGTGTTATTTATTTAGCTTGTACTCATTCAAATTTGTCTATACGTCTATATATTAAAAAAAAATCTATTTAATTCACATGCTCTTAAAATTAGTACTTGTGTTTGCTTGATGTTGTGTTCAGCAAATTAAAGGGAAAGCTCAGTTTAATTTAGGTCTTGTGGTTTCCTTAAGGTCAAATCTCTGTCTCAGAGAAAGATTATGATGTTTAGGTCATTTATTCAAATTGGAGGCCTTAAGACAAATCAATGTCTTGGTTTTTTTTTTTGTTTTTTTTTTTTTTTTTTGTTTGCTAATTCAATAAAAAAGTTCAGTCGTCAGCATAAAAGTTAATCCACATAGTGTGGATATTTAAAACAGCATTGGAACGGGCGTTGTGAGGAATTAATTTGCCCAAATTATGTTGTGCTTTCAGACGTTGTGTGGCGATATTAACATCACAGAGTGTGCTCTAAACAGTTCCTGTCAATTATGCTCGGCTGTGAATGAAGTGGAGGGTTCCTTTTGTTACAAATTACTATTTCCTAAAACGCTTTCGCAGAGACGCAATGAAACACTTTTAGACTTGGAATGTTTAAAAAGCTGCTCTTGCCAATGGCTGGTTTCCCGCCAGCTCCAGCGCTCATAAGAACTCAGAGAATAAAGCAAAGAGGGGCTGTCCATCCGCCCTTCTCCCTTCCTCCTCCCTCTGCGGCATCTCCTTCAGTCCCCGGTGCTGCTTCGGCCATGGCTGGTTCGCTTGACGTGGCAAGATGACATGTGCCTGGCCATGGATCTTTTGAGAATCATTTGAAGTTTTATATAAGGGGTTTCCTGGATAACCATAGTGTTACACTCTGGTTTTGAGCACGTAAAACAAACAAAAATGGTTGCCACTTTTACAGTAGGGGGAGATCCAGTATTTCTCAGGTGGAGTCACCTGAAAAGAAAGGTCTATCTCCCCCCACCCCTCTGCCTTTGGATAGTTATATCTTAAGGGCTGGAGAGATGGCTCAGCGGTTAAGAGCACTGGCTGCTCTTCCAGAGGTACTGAGTTCAATTCCCAGCAACCACATGGTGGCTCACAACCATCTGTGATGAGGTCTGGCGCCCTCTTCTGGCCTGTAGGTGTATATGCAGTTATATCTTAAAAGGACAAAAGGAAGGGTAACAGCCATTACATATACCTTAAACACGAAACTCGGAGACAGCTGTGAAGTATTCCCACACTGTGTGACTTTGACCGTTGTGCCCCTCTCATCCATGACGTCGCCTTTTTCCATCTCAATGACCTGTGGCCAACCGTAGTATAAACATCTTAAATGGAACATTCCAGAAATCAGCAATTCCCAAGGTTTGCATTGTTTGCTGTTCCGAGTAGCATGATGAACACCTCACACCTTGTCCTGTCTGGGATGTGAATCACCCTTCTGTTCAGCCTAGCCACGCAGTATGGCTACCTTCCGCTAGTTACTAAGCAGACTTTGTGGCTGTCAGATACACTTAGTATCAGACACGCTTGCTCACATTCAAGTCCCCCATTTTCCTTAATAATGGGCCCAAAGCACAGGAGCGGTGATGCTAGCAGTTTGGATATGCCAAAGAAAAACCATAAAGTGCTTCCTTTAAGGGAACAGGTGACTTAATAAAAAAAATGAAAAAAAAAAAAGAGGAAAATCCATGCTCCTCATGCTGAGATGCTGAGGTCCGTGGTGAGAACGGATCCTTTATCTCAATATTTTGAAGAAGGGAAAGGAAATGCTTACTCGTTCTGTTGTCACGCCTCAAACTGTAGAAGCCGTGGTCACGGCGTGTTGCAAATGTATCAGTGAGATAGAAAAGATGAATTTGGTGGGCAGAAAATGTGCACAGAAAACCTGCACCTGTTTAGAAACTGAACTGTCCTGAGTAGGTATGTACAGGAAAAAAGCATTGCGCCTTTCCATAGTCGGGCTCAGTTCTGCCTGTGATTTCACCCTCTAAAGGTCTTGGGCAGATTCCCATGGATAAGACACGACACCACTGTGGTTACTTATCAAGCAGAGAGCTGTCACTCATTTGGCAGGAGTTCTTGGGTTACACTAGCTCTCTGGAACTGGGAAGAAAGGGTCTTTGGAGGAGACCTGTGAGAGCGGAGGTATTTGGCTGTAATTCCACCCATGGTGGTGATGGCTCAGCAAGGCAGGATTTGGCAAGCGATGGCGCCAACAACCTTGTTCTGCACCTTCCTTCATTTCTTCCTTTCTCCCTTCATTTCTTCCTTTCTCCCTTCTGCCCTCACCGTCTTGCCTGGCTTTTGCGTTGCTACTAACGACTGGAATGGAATAGCTAGCTAGAATTGTTCGGGAAGCCCATAGAAATCTGGCCACAAAGTGTACTCCTTGCTGTTGGAGCTGCCTTGTTACAAAATGAATTCCTTTGCAGGTAGCTAGAGGGTCATTGCCAAGCAGCTCTGATCACCACCATCAGCCTGCTTTATCAAAACAGGCATCATCGATTATATGGCAGCTCCTGTATTGGAGTGCTATGGATTTTGTTCTTGGCTTTCTCATGGGCCTTTCTGAACTCAGAGAGGGCCCTCTTGATGGAAAAGAGCTCCCCTGGAGGAAAGCAGAGGCAGGTCATCACTAAGTGCCTGCTGCAGCTGTATTTGCCATTGAGGGTTGATTTAGAAAAAAAAAAGAGATGAATGGAACACTGGTCAGGGCTGTGCAAGACTGAGGTGGGTTAATCAGCTCAGACTGGTCTTATGTGGCAGCTGACATAGGTAGGCGCTGCTGGACAGTCAGGGGCCACGAGGAACTGGCTCTACGGTGTCCTAGAGCAAGTTGGAGGCTCTCTCTGTTTCTCTGACGGCTCTTCAGCCATCTCCTTCCATTGCTTCGTGTTTAAGCATGCTCCTCTGTGTGTGTGTGTGTGTGTGTGTGTGTGTGTGTGTGTGTGTGTGTGTATACATGAGTGTGGAGACCGGAAGTCAGTGTTAGGTGTCACTCAATCACTCCCTGCCTTATTTTTTGAGACGGGGTCTTCCATTGAACCTGGAGCTCCCCAGTTTGACTACGGTGACTGGCTCAAGCCCCAGGGATGCTCCTGACTCTGCTGCTTCAGCACTGGGATTATGGGCATGTGCCCACCACACCAAGTTGTTTTATATCAGGGCTGAGGACTGAACTCGGGTCCTTATGCTTGTACAGCAAGCCCTTCGCTGGCTGGACCAAGTCCTCACTCAGTCCCGGTGTTGCTGTATTTTTGAACCTCCAGAGGCCCCAGATTTTAGCTTTCACCTGGAGATTCTTGATTATTTAATAAGGAACTTTATAAAATGGGAAGGACTAGCAAGACATTGGGATTTGTGTTCGCAGACAGAGGAGAACACTCTTTTCAGCTTGGTTCTGGGAGTGAGCATCCATCTGCCAGCAGATGTCTCTATAGCCCACGGCACAGGAAAGTCAGCACATTGAAAGTTGGGACCGAAGCTGGGTGGCCTGTGCGTCGCTCGGCTTCCACTGGTCCCGGGTGTGTGTGTGTTTGTGTTCATGCAACGCACATAAGTGAGCTTGTACACTTTTATTTCACAGAGTGACCCCCCCCCCCCCCCCCGCAACCCCTTAGTTATCTATTTCCATCCCAGAGTCCCCTCTGAATGTTGAAGAATTGCAGCATGCTCCCCATTCACTCTTTGCAGCTGCTGGTATGGAGAGTCTGTATTTGCCCCTTTTACTGAGGTGACTCTTGGGTGCTGTATGATAGTAGGGATAGGTGAGGAATGTCACTTGTCTCAAGGCTTCCTACTGGTCCCCAGGCAAGCAGCAAAGGGCAGTTCCAGGCTGGCTGGGGATGCTGACTTCCTGCTAGCTCTGAAAGCAATGTTCTGCTTTACTGTTACTGAAAATCTGTTTTACAAGCTTTTTAATTAAGGTGTGTCCAACCTGTTGCCTGAAGGACACACGTGGCTCAGAATAGCTATAAACGTGGCCCGACACAAAAATGTAAACTTTTTAAAAATATCATGAGACAATTTTGGTGGTTTTTTTTTTTTTTTTTAAATTGCACATTTCCCTAAGTGTGAACCCTGTAAACAGTGTGCTGTGGTGTCAAAAGGTTGGATGTGCCTAAAGCCATTAAGGTGGGGGAACCATCTGGTGAGTGCAGATTAGAAACACGTTCAGGCCTTGCAGGTATGAGGACCTGAGTTTGGCCCACAGGAACCCACAGCAATAAAAAAAAAAGCCAGATGTAGAGGTGCATGCTTATGGTCTCAGTGCTGTAGCCAGGTCTTGGGTCAAAGCTTCAGGTCAGTGAGAGACCTTGTCTCAAAAAACAAAGTGGCCGGGCGGTGGTGG
>CABHPP010001084.1:0-18187 GCA_902168425.1 Peromyscus attwateri | reverse complement strand
CACACACACACGAACATGTACATGTATACATGTACGTATGCACAAACACATACGCACTAAGAGATGTATGGGAAAGAGAGTAGATAATGAATGTGGTGTATGTCACATTTTTAAGTAGAAGAAGATGCTGAAAACAACCTGCAACTGCATCTCCAAGATAGCTCAAGAGAAATTAAAAACATATAATTTATTAATAAATTTTAAAAATTAAATTGCTTGGCTAGCTTGGGCATCTAGCCCACCAGGATGGCCTGTAACTGTCCTTCCATACATAGATGACTCATAACACCTCATACCATTCTCCTCAGCATCTTCCTGCCTGAGAAGAGAGAGAAACATGGTCAGTCACTACTCATTTGTGACCTTGAACATCAAAGGTGCTTGCTAACAGGGCCCATTGCTCATCTGCACCTTGGGTTTATTTTAGTGTTGTAGAGCAATTTTTTTTTTTTTTTTTTTTTAACAGATTTAGAAAGTTTTCCAAGAAACAGACTGGCATCCAAAATTAAGAACCAGCTAGGGGATGAGTTAGTGTCTGAAACAAAACAAAACAAAAAACAAAAGAACCCTGGGCCCTTGTCCCCAGGTGACTTACTCACCCCTGCAGGGTAAGAGGTTGAGTTACTAGTGCTTCCTCCCATCAAAAAGCATATTCTGGATCTTGTTTCAAAGCAAACATAGCCTTAGAGAGGTTTTTGTAGATCCTCTTCTCCCCTGGAATTCACAGGTATGAAAAAAAAAAAGCCGCCATATCTTGCTTTAAAAACACGCACTTTGGATGGATTTGTGAAAACAGGTTGTGAGACCTTCCTGTTAGTCTGTCAGTAAGTGTGACTCATTGTTGCTTCTTTACAGCTCTCAGAGGGTGGCAATGAAAAGCTGGAGCTCCCCCAGAGCAGGCAAAACAACTCCTTGGAGGCGCCCAGGACAAGGTATTCCTTGACGATCCAGAACACTACAGTCTGCAGCTCTGGCACCTACAGATGCGCTCTGCGGGAGCTTGGAGGGAGGCGTAACTACAGCGGCACCGTGATTTTGAAAGTGACAGGTGAGCTGGCCTTGCTCCTTTTCTCCTCACAGCCCGGGGTGTGCTTTCTGTGGGCCCCAAAGTCTCTCCTCTTATGGAATCTGACCCTGCAGCTTAGGAAGACATCTGTGGCTGGAAGTGAATTCCTCTGAAGAACGTCATGATTTTTTTTTCTATGTGGCTTAATCTATGCATTGACTTTTGCCCACCATTTGCAGGGACTAAGGCCAGGAATGACAAACATATTGTCTGTAAGGCCCTGGTTTTGCACAACAGTTACACTCTCCTCATGTCACATATCTGAAAGCTATTAGAACTAAGATAATAATCTTCAGATCACAAGACTATGACTGCCTTTTAAAGGGCTAGTCAGTGTTTGCACTTTGCTCACTGCTGCACACACACACACACACACACACACACACACACACACACACAACCCCTTTCAATATCCAGCCCTCTGCCCTGGTTTGCTTGTCTTTGTGACACATTGTACACTTGCCATGCAATATATGATTAGCTAAATCCGAATCTTTCCCAGGTTCAAGCAATTCTCTGTTCTGGGCTTTTCTCAGCACACAGTAGGCCCTCAACAAATATCTAAATGGATAAGAAATGAGAATAGCCTAACCAGGGAGAGTTGTGAAGGACAGAGAGGAAGTGAAGAGCACAGCTGATTGCTGTCCATCTTCTCCTCCAACACAGTACTGCCTCCAAGTCAAGGGTCAGATTGGAATGACTGTTTAGATCTGTCTCAAACACTAACACACACTGGTGTGTAGCTGATTATGTCACTATTTCAAGCTAAGCCTCATCTTTCAAATGGGGACAGTCACATCTGTATGCTAAGTTTGTTGCTAAATTTAATGAGATATTACACTAGGATGCTATGTACGGTGCCTGAGGTAGACAGAACACTCAGTTACTGTTAGGGATCCCTAAGACAATGTCTCTCAACCTTTTCCATTGAGTTATAGACCCTTGAGAGAATCTATTTCTAGACCACGGCACTGCAATTTTGAATCCAATCTCAAATCCATAAGACTCCAGGGAACAATTTCTTGGAATCATCTGCCTGCTGCCTGCCCCTGCCCAGGCGGTGAGCCAAGCCCATTGGCAATCTCACTGCAGTACAAGCCAAACATCAGCTCGTATCTGAACTGAACGAGACACGGTCCTTTTCCCAGGCTGTTCCTGGCTGGGTTCTCCCTTCTGCCCTCCTCTAGTGCCCCAGGCACAGCCTCAAACACCTTAGGGAGCTGGTCCTCCCGCCCTGTGCTGCTGGCCTTCTCTAAGAACTGTAGTTGAGGGTTTGGGGTGGTACAACGCTCAGCTAACGTGCAGGAAACCCTGGGTTCAGTTTGAAGTACCAACAAAAACCAGGGAAGGTAGCACATGCCTATCATCTGGGCACTTAGAAGGTAGAGGCAGGGGGGTCAAGGAGTTCCGAGTCATCTCTGTTGCATGGTGAGTTCGAGGCCAACGAGGGCTACATGAGTCCCTGTCTCAAGAAGACAAAGCTCTAGATTTCTTGGACAAGAACAGGCGGATCCCCAGCCTCAGTTTCTAGTCTGAGTGTCCTTAAGTTGAGATCACTCACCTAAGAGTTCACCTGGTCACAAGAAGTTAAGGTGGTTTCCGGCCCTGGAAGTTCAGCAGACATCCCACACATTCCATGGCATACAGCCAGAGCAGTGTGACAGCAACCACTTAGGACTGTTGTCACTGCCACCGCGACTGTCTTTCCTGACTGACAGAACTAGGGTGGGGATGGGCACATTAGGAGCAGAGGAAGCAGGAGTTGAGCGGGGTAGAGCAGTCCTTACATGTCTTCATAGGTTCCTTTCCTTTCTTCAGGATGCCCTAAGGAAGCTGCAGAGTCACCTTTCAGGAAGTACAGGGCCGAAGCCGTGCTTCTCTTCTCTCTGGTCATTTTCTACCTGACGCTCATCATTTTCACTTGCGTAAGTGTCGGCTCAGAACGTCTATTGCTGTGATGTGGTCCCCGGGGCCCCACTGATTCCTGTAGGTTTTGTAGACAGTGTGAATCATTGAAAGCTTACCCTCTGAAGGCTGGGCATTTGAGGCCTCCACACTAGGAAGCACACTGGGATTCCTCCAGCTTGCTTTTGTTTAGTGAGTCACCTGGAGCGTTGTGTGACGCCTGTGGGTTAGACAGGTGGTGTAGGAAGATCTGAAGAATCCCACGAAGACCTGAAGGACTTGTGGTCACAATGTCACCACCCACCACCTTGGGGCAGGCGGAGGCCTTACGCTTGCAGTGTTGTCATCCCATTTGATCACACTGCCCTGGGCCTGTTTTCTCTTAGTGGATCTTCTTATATTTCTGTACCTCCCATCCTTTTTAAGATTTGATCCTAAGAAGTCAGAACACTGGGGCACCCCAAAGGTCCTCTAGAATAGAGGGTGACTGGCCGTACTTGGGGCATTCTTGACATGCCCTTTAGCTATTAGTCATAAGCTTCAGCTGGAAGCCCTTAAGCCCATTTTTGGCTATTCACCTGGACTGACCATGGCCCTCAGGGAGCAGGGCCATCTGAGACTCTGACAAACTGGGAAGCAATCCTCTCCATATGTCTCAAAGCCATCAGAAGGGCTGGCTACCCAGGGACCAGGATAGACTCATCCTGGAGCCATCCCAGGGCTGGCTCTTATCACCTACCATGTCCTTATATTCAGCTGTCTGTCCCCCTTACTGTCTAAATCATGTTTCTGATTTCTATTTTAAAAATCAACAGACATCACATCATATCCCATAACCATATACAATTACTATATGTGAATAAAAATTTAAGTCACTAGTTTAGTTAAAGAAAAAAAACAGAACAAAATGAAATATTGGTGTTTCAAAATCAGGCAAAGGTGAAAAAGTGTGTTTTTGCAGTACTCATAACTTTGAAATGAATTGTTGAGTAATATACTAAGATTTTTCTGGATGTTATCAATTTCTCAAAGAATGATTACATCCATTAATCTGAAAAGGGCTCTTAAGGTGAATGTATTTTTGACGGTGCTATTCATTAAATATAGAGCCTTTCCTAAATGGGCTTTAAATAAAATAAAGGCTTTATTTAAAATAGTTTTTAAATAAAAAGCAAATATATACAAATAAAGCAAAAGACTTCCGTGAGAATCTGCTGCATACAAAGCCAGCCACTGCATGGGATAGCAATAAATGGTTGTTGTGTCCCCAGCGTCCTGGAGCTCACAGTTGGTCAGCAGGTTGTTTGTTCATAAGAAGGTAACTAGGATGGTCAGACAGTACACGTAAGATGGCCGCCTTTGGTTTCTTGTTGGCAGATGTCTGCTTCCACAGGTACTGGCTATCCAGGGTTTGTGACAGTCGGGGCTAGGGAGCATTGCAGTTGGGAATCAGTGAGTCTCCTGATGAGATTTGGAAACATCAGGGAAATGGTACTTATAGCTTATAAAGAATGAGGGGTGGTGAGTATAAGAAGTGCTTCCAAAATGAGGTGTCCAGACAACTCTGGGGGAGGGGGAATGGTGTGGCAACCTTCAAGTTTCCCCAATAACTCATTCCTCAAATCTTCTCATTTTGCTTTTTATAGAAATTTGCACGACTACAGAGTATTTTTCCAGATATCTCTAAACCTGGTACGGAACAAGCTTTTCTTCCAGTCACCTCCCCAAGCAAGCATTCGGGGCCAGTGACCCTTCCCAAGACAGAAGCAGTATGAGTAGGGTCTCTGCTGGTTCTTACAAAGCCAAGGGCACATCAGATCAGTGTACCTGAATGCTGCCTGGACAGGAGAAGAAAGAGCCCAACCCTCAGATGGCAACCTTCCTTTGAAGTCCTTCACCTGACAGTGGGTTCCACACTACTCCCTGCCACAGGGTCTTGAGCACCACCACACGATCATGAAGCATGGGGCCATCACTGCTTCTCTGTGGCTGTCAGCTTAGTGTTTCATGCAGCTATCTGGTCAACCTCTTGAATGCATTTCAGTCATGTAAAAGCTATGGCGAGATGCAGGTGGAGCAGGGTCACGGGAAATTTGAACACTCTGAGCTGGCCCGGTGACAGACTCCTAAGGACAGCTGTCCTCTTCTACATCTGGGATACATCTCTTTGAATTTGTCCTGTTTTGTTGCACCAGTCCAGATGTCTCACATCTGGCAGAAATTGACAGGCCAAGCTGTGAGCCAGTGGGAAATATTTAGCAAATAATTTCCCAGTGTGAAGGTCTTGCTATTAGTAAGGAGTATTATGTGTACATAGAAATGAGAGGTCAATGAACTGTTCCTCAGCAGGGCCTTTTCATCTGGAAAAGACATCCATAAAGCGGCAGGACAGAGGGATGCCACGTTTATTTTTTTAATCTACATGTACTTGTCGAAGAAGAATTTTCATGTTTTTCAAAGAAGTGTGCTTCTTTTCTTTTTAAAAAAATGATTGCCTAGTTAGACAGCAGTGCTAGCTGACAAGCAGCCCCGGTGAATATGGACAGTGTCCCTCAGAATAGGGACAACAAGCTAGAAGCACTGTACAACGTCCTGCTGGGAAGGGCAGACCATGGACTGTGCTACCTGAAGTCTGGCCACAGTTGTCCAAACCTGTCTGTATGGTCCTGGATGAGTCACTTGTGGGTTTCACTTTCTGGCTTGTAAACCAGATAGTTTTGGTCTGGGTTGACTACAATGGATGTGAAAACGCTTTGGAAAAGCTGAAGATACTGTTCACAGTGGCAACCCCCCTGGGTTGTTTTTCTTGTTGATATCCTAGAGTTCTGGAGCTGAAAGAACGCCTGTCATGTCTCATCTTTCCGATCAATCCAAACAAAGAAGGCTATAAAGAGGATGTTACCATGGTCTTCCATGTGTACTCTTCTGAGGAATGTGGAGACTGACTGGCTCAGTGTTTAGTTCTTGAAGATACGAACACATGGGAGCCACTGGGCCACGGCAGGAGGGAGTTCTCAGATGATGCACTCATGGGACATTGTTGCATTTCTTGAATGAACTTGTCCCCTTCCTCATTTGCTTCCCAAAGAGATTTTGCCCCTTTAATGGTGTGTGCATCACCCACACTAGCATGAGAGTAAAAGCAATGTTGAGCTGACCCAGTGTTTACCTCTTAGTCACACCACTTTCATGCTATTAAAGGTGTGCATGTGAAGAAGAATGTTCCTCTTCTATGTCTTTAAAATAATTAACACTTTGGGATGAGTGCTTGAATGCTGATTGGGGAATAAGAACGTAGAAATGGTAGTAGTAGAGGACTGGCTGATTTCCTAAGTCTGAGACAGGGGTGGGGGGCAGACACATATGGCTGACAGACTTCTGTGACATGGCATTCCTTCTTGCAAACTACCAGATCCTGGCGCTGCATCCCTATCAGCTAGTACATGGTCAGCTTGCCCACCTATGTGACCATGGCGGGGGTGGGTGGGGACACACTGAAAGAGAGGCTCTGCTTCTAAATGATATGAGAAGTTGGGGGCACTGATCTTGGGATTCGTGGGATTTTATTTGAGGTTTTCAAATAGACACCTAACCCCTAAGATCTACACAAAGTGCTTGTGGTGGCTGTAAAAAGCATCATGGACGAGAGGCTCTTTGTGAAGATGAATACCTACGGAGTGCCTGTCAAAGCTGCAGAATCACTTTGAATGGGTTCAAGTCCGTTGTCAAACGCTTTACAAATGCGCCAGACAACTTAGTATCACGTTGAGGAACTCAGACCTCTTATCCATGTGAAGTTGTGCCGCCTCAGTCAGGAGATTTAGAGTAAGAACTGTTATTCGTTTGCTAGATACATTCCGACGATGAGTTGAGGGAGTCCACAGAAGGGCTAGGTGTCTCGCAATGTTAGATGCTAGGAGAACAAGAAAGGAGAAAGGGGGTAGAAAACATGCCAGTGCCCACAGTTTTTTGACAAGCTTGTTTTATTAAAAGGGAATAAATAGGTTTTTTGGGTGTTGCATGTTACCTTCTGAGAATTAACACACAGTGAAATACTCTGTAGGCATGAGAGCTATTGTGTGGAGACCAGGGAGGAGGGTTGTCCTTGTTGCTTTACATAGACTTAACTAGGAACATTATTAAAATTTGATAGCAGGTTGACTCCATCTTTCACACGTAATATTTAGTGTTAAAAATGCATGTGTGTGTGTGTGTGTGTGTGTGTGTGTGTGTGTGAGAGAGAGAGAGAGAGAGAGAGAGAGAGAGAGAGAGAGAGGCAGACAGACAGACAGACAGACAGACAGACGGGGAGACAGAGAGACAGAGTCATTGAGAGACAGAGTCATAGAGATATATATAGAGAGAGTTATACACACACAGAGATATACAGTCAGAGATAAAGAGAGGGAGAGGAGGGAGAAAGAGGGATGGAGGTGGAGAGGGAGGAGAGTGAAAGAGCAAGAAAGTATAAAGGGACGAGGGAGAGGTCATGGGAGAAACAGAGAGAGGGAGAGAAGATGAGAGGGAGACAAGGAATGGAAAGAGGGAGAGAGGGAAACAGGAAGAGAGAGAAGATGGAGATGGCAAAAACAGAGGGAACAAGAAAGGGTAGGGGGCAGGAGAAGGAGGGAAGGAAGGAGGAAGAGATAGATTAGAGAGAGAGAGAATGGAGAACTTACTGGCTTTCTGCTGCCTCTCTTGAGTCCTACCCCCTATTTCAACTGCATTTACTTTGTCGTCACCGCTGGGGAGAGCTTTGTTCTCACACTTTCCTTTGCCCATGGAATTAGATCTACACTTGTACTGATGTTGCCTTGGGATGTCCCAGGACACAAATATAAACACATCAGCTGCATGTTCTAAAAGATAGTCTGCAGATTTTTGTATTCCTAGTAATACGTAGCAGGTCTCATCATAGATGAGCCTGTCTCACAGTCCTGGAACCCAACCAGTGCCTGCTAGTCTGCCAGGGTTGTGGCCTCTCACACACAGGCAGCCAAGTGAGGCCATATTTACCCCACAGCACAGTCTCAGAGCCCTGAGCTGTCCCTTCATTGGTAGCTTTGTTTGGTTGCGTTGATTGGGCCATTAATAATAGTTTGTGTTTCCTTTGTAAAAATAGCACACAAGGTGGGGTTGGAGAAATGGCTCAGTGGTTGAGACCACTTGTTCTTGCAGAGGACCCAAGTTCTGCTCTCAGACTTCACTCCACTTCCAGGAAATCAGTTGCCCTCTCCTGTCCTCCATGGGCACTGCATGCATGTGGTGTGCATACATACATGCAGGCAAACACACATAAGTCTTTAAAAAATATTACAGAGGCCGAGACAGGAGCTGTGTGCTTCATTTCCCAGTTTCCCCGGTAGTGTTGAATCTGCAGAGCCAGTCTTGATTCTGATTGGTTGATGAGATGCAGCTGTTAGTTCTTTGTCCAGAATCTGTCACTGATATTTACTGTCCCCTTCCTAGATTTACTTGGCTTTGAATTTTCACATTTGAACCATGGAAGAAATTAAAATTCAACTTCTGCCTTTCTGTGCCGGTGTGTGAGTGTTTGTGTATGTGTGTGTCTGTGTGCATGTTTATCTGTCTGTGCTTGTGTGTGTGTATGTGTGCGTATGTGCGTGTGTTAGTGTGTATGTAATGACGGTAAAGTTAAACGTAAGTATATCGGCTGAGTGTTAGCCCTAGACAGACACTTTGAAAGACCTGAAGCCAGACTCAACCTTTTCTTTCAAAGAGCGTCCCTTCTGGTGGGAGGAGACGTGAGTTCGGTGCATGAGCTTGTTACTAGTTTCACTTAGCATTGTGGAGAAACATGAACATAACAGGAAGAGTGGGGATGTCCGAGTTCTTCTGGGAAACACCTGGGAAGGGGAAGGTGTACTGGTTGCTTTTCTCACTGCTGGGACCCAACAGAAGCAACTTAGGGAAGAAGGAGTCATTTCGGCTCACAGCTTAAGAAGAGACACAGTCCATCACGAGGCAGTGGGGACGGGAGCAAGGTGGCAGGGGCTGCTTGCTCACGTCCGGATGGATCTGGAAACAGAGGAATGCTGGCTTTCCTTTTTTCTTATTTGTTCAGAGGAGAAGCCCAGCCCATGGTACAGTGCAGCCTTCCCTCAGGAGGGTCTTCCTTCTCCTCAGTTAGACCTCACTAGTAAAGCCACAGAGGGAAAGAAGAACATATTCTAGGTGATTCCAAACCTAGTCTCGGGAGCAATGAAGACCGACCATCTCGGGAGGCTATGCAGACGAACTCCGTTTAAACTAGGACTTCAAAGCTAAGCACAATTTTGAGTAATGGTGGGAAAAGACAGGGAACACAGAGGAACCTGTCTAAGAAAGTAGGCTTGGGCTGAGGGTGGCTTGAGAATTATGGAAGCAAAGGGCCGGATCCCCATTCCAGATGGAGTGAGGAGAAAGCAGAGGTGGGTGACACACTCATTATCTCAGACACTTAGAGCTATGGTACAGTATTGATGGATCCAGAGCTGTGGGGCCACATTGTCAGATCATTTGGGGACAATAGTCAGGAAAACAAGGTGAAGGAGTAAACAAAGGAGCTAGAAGAGATGTATGGCATCAAAACCACCAAGCAGCTGGAAGTCCAGAGCAAAGATGGAGACCTTTTATTTAAAAAAATCATGTATTCATTGTGTATGTATGTTTGTGTGCACAGGCCTTGGCATGCATGTGGAGATCAGAGATCAGAGGTCAGTTGCAGGAACTAGTTCTCTCCTCCTACCAAATGAATTCTGGGGTTTGAGCTCATGTTGTAAGGCTTGGTGACAAGTGCCTTTATCCACTGAGCCATCTCTCTGGCCTAGGTTTTGAGTGTCAATATGAGACCTAGGTGTTGCAACTGTGTGTGTGTGTGTGCACATGCATGTGTGTGTGTGTGTGTGTGTGTGTGTGTGTGTGTGTGTGTACCCGTGTGCATGTGTGCATGCATTGTATCTGTCTGTCTGTCTCTGTGTGTTTTTAAATTAAAGTCTCCTTTCTCTTTTAAAACGTGAGAGACTGGGAAAGCACTCAATCCCTCCCATCTCACCTGTACACAGCTGAATCATGTGAGGGCACAGAACATGTCATGTTTCCCAGCCTGCTATTGGTGACATGCTTCAAGCTGGCCTTAGTCCTCTTTACTTCCACTTCCCTTTTTCTGTCCTAGAAGAATATGCCTACTGTCCATTCTCCTTATATAACACGGTATTTATTACGCTTGACCAGCTGTTCTACAGAACACAGCATGTATCATCTGAGTTCTTTTGGTTCTTCTTTTTTTTTTTTTTTTTTTTTTTTTGGTGTGTTTTCAACCGCATAACTGATACCAGATTCCTTCCTTGGTTCTCTCTGCCTTTTCACTTCTGCCCAGCTGACTTTGTGTTATGCAAGTACTCCTTAATTTTTAAAAGTAGCTAAATCAGAGTAAACACACCAGTAGGGTGATAAACCCAGTGACAGCTTCTGGGCTGTGTGATGGGTTGTTCTGGGGGATGAGTACAAATGTGTGATGGAGAAAAGCAAACAGTGTACAGCATCGCTCATTTCAGACCTTCATAAATCACACCCAGGCCCTGTCCTTCAGAGCCAACGCATTTCACTTGCACATCTCTCTTCTCCTTTCCACTTCTTGATTTCGTTCTCCCCATGAGATTCCAGGCAGAGCACAGTTAGGTCACTGGGGACTACCAGGAAAACATCATCTAGGCTGGGTGTGTCTGTTTCCATGGCTCCTGAGAAGTTAGGGTGAGGGAAGGAGGTGGGACTCGGGTACTAAAGCAAGTCTTCCATTCTCTTCTCTTCTTCATGCGTAATCACGTACAGCATCCCTCTGGGCAGAGGAACTGGACTTCACTTAGTGGTTCATTTGAATTCTGCATGTGAAAGGGATATTGTTTTTGCTTCATTATAAGAGGGACTACTTCTTCCAATTGACGCAGATTATAGTACTTATAAGAGGCAAGTGGGGAGAAATTCACATGCTGAAGAGCTTTGAGACGCCCCACAGAGTTGGAAGGCTTTTTTTCAAAGGGGGAAAAACAATCTGTAAATGTGTATGTACTTCCCCAAGTCTCCCCCAAAGCCAGCTGGACAGCCCATCAACGATGCCCATTCAGGAACAACAAAGGCCATGTCAGAAGTCAAGGGACAGGAGGCTGAGAACTAATAATAATTTTGCACTTACACGGCAGTTTTTATCTGAAGACCTCAGAGTGCTTTACAAACATTAATTAAATTGCCCAGCAGCCCTGTGAGATGGCTGTGTATCACTATTTCCAATTGGCAGGGGGTAGTGGGAGGAGATGTGTAGGCATGGAGTGAAGCTGGAAACGGGCCATGTTACATGCCTGTGGATTGTGGACTCAGAAGAAGTGGGAGCATTTCCTTGTGAGCCCAAGAGTGTGTGTGGTCAGGTGTACAGTCCCCACTGGGTCAAAGGAATGGTCTGGTGACTTCCCAGCAGGAGCCAGCTTATGCGTAAGTGAGGTAGCCACCAGCACCAGAGCTTGAAGGATGGTGGCATGGTCTCTCCTGAGGCTTATCACATACCAAGGTGATAGTCACTACAAACTGCTTTTTATAGTGGCATGATGGCAAACACAGTGACTGTCTTGTGGCATCTCCTAGGAAGATGTGACCAGTTATCTATTTGCCCTAGACAGGCACCCACCACAGACCAAAGACATAATTCCACACAACTCTAGCTTGTCCACCCAATGAGTTGATTTTGGTTACTGATGGTAGCACGTCTGACTCACAGGCACCTCCATTACAGAGAAGTCCACTACATTGTGGCTGATGACTCACAATTTGCAGTCAGCTTCACTGTAGAGTCCTGTCTCCCAGCAACTGTTTCCTGCTGTTATAATTTTGGGGAGGGGCTTATGGATTGTTGTAATTTTCACGAACTTCCAGAATTTTGTCAATTTGTTTCCTGAGTCTTATGAACCCTCCCTCCCTCAATCCCAGGAAATAATCTTCAATTTCAGAGAAAACAGCTGTACAACAGTGGCTTTGATTGGCTTGTAGATACGGTCATAACTGCCACGTAGAGCACTGGTACTCAGTCTTATATGTTGTTGCATCTCCAAACAGTTCTATTGAAGTCTTAACCTTTGGTACCTATGATTGTGATCTACTCTGGAAGCAAAGTTTTTGAGAATGTAGTTACCAGGGGGCTGGAGAGATGGCTTAGTGGTTAAGAGCATCTGGGCTGCTCTTCCAGAGGTCCTGAGTTTAATTCCTGGCAACCACATGGTGGCTCACAACCATATGTAATGAGATCTGGCACCCTCTTCTGGTCTGCAGGCATACATGCTGGCAGAACACTGTATACATAATAAATAAATTAAATCTTTAAAAGAAGTTGAAGAAGAAGAAGAAGAAGAAGAAGAAGAAGAAGAAAAGAAAGAAAGGAAGGAAGGAAGGAAGGAGAGAGAGAGAGAGAGAGAGAGAGAGACAGAAAGAAAGAAAGAAAGAAAGAAAGAAAGAAAGAAAGAGAAAACGTAGGTACAATGAGGTGCTGGGGCTTAGGTTGATGTTCACATAAGAAGAGGGGAATTTGGACACAGGCACAGATAGACACACAGACAAAAGACGGCCTGGTGAAGTCAGAGGTAGCACTGGAAGTGATGCACCCACAAAGCCAGGAAATGCCAAAGATTGCTGGCGACACCGGAAGCAGGAGAGAATCCTGGAGGCGGTCCTCCCCAAGTGCCTTCAGAGGGAGCACAGCTCTGCAGCACCTTTTATCAGACTTCTGGCTCCAGCATGTGGTACTTTGTTATGGAAGCTCCAGAAAGCAGTGAATGAGCAAAATAAGGCTTTCAAATCTAAGGTGATTAAAACGTCAAGCCTGTGAGAACATATCTCACTATCCAATAACCAGGGAAAGGTTCCCTGGAGGGACTGGGCTGGAATGTGGTTTTAAATGAATGGTTGTTTTAATCATAATGCTCCAGCTGATGATGAGGACGGGTGGGTGGAATGCACTATAATGTAATAATGCATAACAGTGACAGCGACATCACAGCAGTCCTCTGGTATGGCAGGTCTTGGTTTTGCACAGATGTTTTATTGCTCTTTAAGATTTATTGTATTTATGTGTGTGTACGCCTGTGTGCATGTGTATGTAGATATCTGTGGAGGCCAGAAGAAGGTATTAGAATTACCTGGAGCTGGAATCACAGGAGACTGTGAGCCATTGGAATGGGGTTTAGGAACAGAATTAATATTCTCTGAAAGAGCAGCAAGTATTCTATCCACTGGGACATTTCTCCAGCCCTGGTTTTTAAAAATCTTATTTTGGTATGCTGACTTGAAGTTGTGTAAACGCCTTCAATACATTCCATTTCTTCATCCCTAAAGTTGACATTGTTTAAAAAAAAAAAAAACTCAAAATATGTACCCAGAAGCCATTGCTGCTGCATCAAGGATAGCAAAGGAAAAAAAAAAAAAATCTGTTGCAAGGAAGACCCAAACTCTGGAAATGCCATTATTCTGTCATGGGTGAGATTGTAGACATTCAGGACAGGAAGTCATCTGTTGTATTCATCTTTCATCGTCCTCTCTTCAGACTCTTTCTTTTAAAAGTACAAGCAATCCCAGCAGGGGTAACACATAAATCAATACAACATGGGCAGGATACATTACTGTCTGAAAAAGAAATTGCGGTGGAGTCAGACAGACGTGAACTGGAATCTAGGCTCCATCACTCACCAGCTCAACCATATTAAACCAATAGCCATTGTCTTGGTGTCTCAATTGACTCATTTGTTAAATGGGTGTTAGTAGCAACTCTTGAATTTTAAGTAAAAGGCTGGTACAAAAATTACATTAAATTATCAGCCTCACTTTCTTCTGCATGTGGTTCTTTCTCTTAGAGGATGGAAGATGCTTGATGGAGGACAAGCCCTCTGGAGTGGCAGTGGAGTGATGCCCGGAGGCCATCCAATGGAAGCGGTTTCACGATGGGTCTGTTATCAAGCTACAGAGTACAGAGAAGGTGCTTCCTCCTCCACGTGGCTTAAGTGAGCCCCACTCCTGGGAGCTTCCTACTTTCCTCCCTGAGTCCCCAGAGCTACTGGGACAGAGAGTCGCAGCTCCCTAGTAGCTGACCAGCAGTGGGCAATGGAGGGGAATCTTTCTCTACCTTTCCTTTCTGAAGTAGAGGGTCACGTTACAGAGAACAGAGGAATCCACTGTGAGGAGCAGCAGCCCAGCTTGCCAGTGGAGCCCTCTCGGCAGGCTGCGAGTCAATTAGTACACAGAAAGGAAGCAGACGTTGCTCCCATGCATCAGACGAGGCAGTTCATCTTCTTAGCCATCACAGGTCCATTTTGTTTGTTTGTTTGTCTGTCTGCATTTGAATGGTGGATCTCTCACACACCAGGTAAGTGCTCTGCCACTGAGATATATATGCCCATCTGCTGTGGGATGTCTTTCTGTATGCTGTGAATATGTGTGGCTTTCATTGGTTGATAAATAAAGCAGTTTGGTCAATTGAGAGGTAGAATAAGGTTAGGCAATACATTCAAACTGAAGACAGAGAGGAAGAAGGGTGGAGTCAAGAGAGACACCAGCCTGCCTCCGAAAGAGCAATAAGATGCCAGCAAACCAGTAACTCCACAGCACATGGCAACATATAGATGAACAGAAATGGGCTAATTTAAGGTGAAAGAGCTAGTCAGCAAGAAGCCTGAGCCATAGGCCATACAGTTTGTAATTAATATAAACCTTTGTGTGTTTACGTGGGACCGAGCAGCTTCAGGACCGGGTAGGAAACAAGAAAACTTCTGTTTACACCCATTTTAGACCTAAACTGAACCAGAGGGAGGATCTCACCTTCGAACACAGTCACTAAACCCCAGTCAAATTCATTAACTCTGGTTTACCCAAATCCAAAGAATCTTTATGAACTTTTCAGAACTTGGACAGATACCAAGAAGTCTTTAGAGTGACTTTATTTCTCTAGACTCTCCATGGTCAGAGCATATGGGCAGCCACCTTGCTTAAAAACACCCTTTATACTACATTCTCCCTCACCCCTCCCTTATCCCAGACATCTGCCCAATGCTTAGTGGGTTCTCTCCTGCCCCTGGCTGCCCCAGCACGTCCTCCTCATCCCAGCCTCAGAAGAGCTGCCTCCAGTTGCTCCCCAGTCTCTGCCTGGGCCCCCCGGGGCTGACTGCCACTGCTCTGGCTGCTACTGAGTCTGAGGATCTTGCCAATGGAAACTCCTGGTGATAAGTTAATTTCTAGAGAATTTTGAGAATGGAACCTTTCTGCCACCCCAATGCCGCCTTCAGAAATACCTTGTTCCTCAACAATGAGCTAAAATCCATAGAGGTGGCCAGCCAGGTTCCTGCTGCTCCAGGAAGCTGCCATACTCATGCAGGCTTCAAAGGCAGAAGGACTTTTCTCCCTCAGCTTTCTAGAGCAGCTGTTCTCAACCTGTGTGTCGTGACCTCTTTGGGGGTGGAGTGACTCTTTCATAGGGGCCACCTATCAGAGATCCTGCATATCAGATATTTACCTTAAGATTCATAATGGTAGCAAAATTACAGTTATGCAGTAGAAACAGCAATTCTTTGGTTGGGGGGTCATCACAACATGATGAACTGTATTAAAGGGTCGCAGCATTAGGAAGGTTGAGAACCACTGGTCTAGAATCTTCAAGAGTGTTTTTGTCTGTTCTCAGGGCCCACATCCTAGGTAAGCACTCTTTCACTGAGCTACATCCCCAGCCCTCTTTGTATGTTTTATTTTGAGACAGGATCTCATATTAAAGGCTCAGGCTGGCCTTGAACTCATTTTGTAGCCCAGACTGGCCTTCTTAAACGTCTTGTCTTAGCCTCCTGAATTGCTGGACACAGAAGCTTGTGCCACCAATCTCTTAACTCCAGGAAGGGCCCAACTCTAGGCTCAGTCTCTCAGTGACGTCGCCCAGGAAGCATGAAGGCTGAACAGCGAGATGATATTATTCTTGTCAGGCCCAGTCAGACAAAGTCCAACAAAGGACCAGGAAGTGCTGAAGGAGGAGGGACTCCTGTTTTCCTGGTAGAGTCAAGGACGTTCTTGAGGCACTTGGAAAATTCCCCTCGTTCTACAAACATCCTGTGTGTACACACCACACACATCTGCACAGGGCTCAGCACCAAAGCTTGTCTTTAATGCTCATGAAGACTACAATTTGGACAAGATGCTCCTGGCAGAGCACATGCCCAAGCAGGACAGTACCAGCTGATGCCAACTCCTGCTCAGCCATTGAACTTTGTAGTCAGCACTTATATAAATGTCTCTCTCTTGTTGCCTTTAAATTTTTCCTTTCACTTCAATTAAAACAAAAACAAACAAACACACAAAAACAACAACAACAAAAACACATCTATGATTTACTTGTCCCAAATCAATATCGGTGTTATCTGAAGAATGTCTCTCTATTATTTAGGTTGGCAAAATGCTTCAGAGATTGGCAGCCATGCCTTACATTCCTTACACTTCTTCCCTAGTGCCAGCAAATGAGTCCTGGGCTTTGCTCAAACCAAAAACAAAATTAGTCAGCTGACCACCACCAACAACAAACAAAATGCCACCATGTCTTTGCCCAGGCACACTAGAACTCCTGATGACCTCAGCTCAGAGCCCCGTGTACACTCCCCCAGGCTCCCACCGTCTTTCTTGAGGGGTCATGGGAATAGCTGTGCTGAGCTTCCTTCAGCTTCCGCACTTACTTCCTTCGTGTGGTTTAGGGTTGCAGTTGGCTGACCAGGATATGGTTGGCTTCGAGGCCAGCTTTGGGGCCAGTTGTGGGTTGAGGAGGATGGAGGAGAGGGAGAGAAGCTCAATGGTTAGGTTCCTCTCGTTGCCTCCCTGCTGAATGTCATGCTGGCTGGGATACAATGCTATCATCCAACTTCTTTGTTCTTATGGGAATCTCGTGGTCTCTAGTCCCTAGGCCAGCCACATGCTACGGAGAAGGCCATGAGGAGCCTCTAGTGTGATGACAGGAAGTCAAAGCAGCCCAGAATTCTGGGGACACAAATGAATGGATACATTAAGAGAAGAAGAGGGAAAAGTCCCTACTGTGGGACAACAGGTCCCTGCTTGGGGAGGTGTGATGTGAACAACACCCGAGGAGTACAGGCTTTGGGCCAGGTACCTTGCATCTCTTAACGTTCCCTTATTTTACAGCTTAGGTAACTGAATCTCTAAAGAGGTTTAGGAGTGTGCCGAGGTCCATAACCAAAATGTAGAGCCAGGCTCTGGTCTGCAGCTCCATGTGACTCCTGGATCCTGGCACGTCCTTTGAGACCCTGTTCCATAAGTGTTCTAGGGAGGAGGAAACTCACACATCTTCTGTAGAACCGGCCTAGATGTCCTCCACGCCTTATTTCTTGTTCCTATTCACGTGGTTTCCAGTTAAATATTGACAATTATCCCAAGGCAGCAGAAATGGCATGAGTCTGCCTATGTCCAGAGGGGAGGCAGGTCTGCAGTACCTACTGGCAGGAGCCCCAGGCTCAGCATGTACCTGCTGTAGACCACAGATGGCCTGAATTGAATGCCCTTGGCAAGGAAGGACATAAACAAAATGGCCGCCAGGCTCAGGGGCTTCCCACGAGAGTGCCTGAATTATGTCTCTTTGGTAAATCTGATCTATGCAGCAAGCCCCTGGGGAGTACTAACCTGCTCTGACAAACGACCTTGAGAGAATTACAGTAGTAATATTTTCAGCTGGTTGGAGTCAGTCTTGGCCGATCTCTCCAGAGCCCTAGGTACAAACACAAGTCCATGGCTCCACAGTGCACACATACGGACGTGTTTGCCTTGTTCCCTGTGCTGTTAGTGTGATTGTCCTCTGGCTGGCACAAACCACATCTCTTCCTCTCCCCTGGTGGGAGCTTGTCTCTGCACTCCCCCCTCCCTTCTCTGGGAAGTGCAGTGAAGCAATGCGGACAGGGATCTTGTTCCAAGGCCATTGAGCAAGTGCTCACATTTAGTGACCTTCTGCACCAGTAATTCTGTCCTCTGGGGATTGAAATTGATTTTTCCCCTTTCTATATGTAAGCACAACTGGAGTGCACAGCCCTGTTACAAATGCCCATCTCAGGTGTGTGTTTAAAGGTGAACAGTGTGACTCTTGAAAAGATAAATGAGAAAAGTTGTTTTACAGATGCCCTGGATAACCTCTATGAACGGACAAGAAGC
>CABHPP010001083.1:38293-66874 GCA_902168425.1 Peromyscus attwateri | reverse complement strand
GAATTACAGTTATATCTAGTCTGTTTGTATTTGGCAAAATTAAAGAAAATACTTTATCTATCCTATATTTGTGAGTCTAAGGTTTCATATCTAATTTATCTTTTATCACAACTAAGGAAAATTATAATTATAATTACTTAGCCTTCAACTATATCAAAGACCCCAGAAGGGTATAATACTACCTAAATAAACAGGAAATGCATTATAAGCAACTTCCAAAAATCTAGAATGACAGAGACAAAAATCTAGAATGACTGCCCGGACAGTCATCCAAAGTTCCACTGTAACATAGGGGCATCCATCTTTAGCCTATAGACCTAGGGTTTTTTAGTCATTTCTCCCTGTGTCTTGTAGAATTATCTGGTAGTCTCCTCTGTGAAGCAGGAACCTTAAGGACTGTCTTGTCTTGTTTTAGCAAAATTTAGTGATCATGTTTTTTATGGGTCCTGTATGTCCAGTTTATATAACATACTGTTAAGCAGTCCAGGCAAGAGCAGTTCTTTGCCCAGCAGGCCATTTTATGGCAAGAAGAAGATAAATTCCATATAGAGTATCTTTGATGCCCATCTTCCTCTTTGAAGCAAAATGATCCTGCCAGAAGGCAGACATGAATCATTGTCCAGAAAGTCTAAATTTTTAAAACATTTTAAATGCTATATTCTGTAAGTCTTTGAAGATTATAGGCATATTTTACAATTGAGATATGCCTTTATATATCTAAAAAACTTAACTAACATGACTGTAAGTTTGATTATCCTAGATGACTATTAATCTTTATTTCTTAATTATATATTATAATTTTAAATGAGCTGCATAAACATAATACCTTAAACAAGAGTAGAAATATACATACATTATAACAAAATTAACTTTAAATTTATGATAAACTAAAATCTATAGCAAATGTAAAACATTTTTAAACAAGTTGTTGCTTTTTAAAAGTAGATTCAATAATATACCCTTTCATCCTATCACATCTATATCATATCCCCTTTTTTCTTTTAGGAAGAAATTGACTATGACCAATAACAATTTGTAACCAACTCCTAAGCAAAGACAAACATCCATAATCAGTTTTTTGGGAATGTGGGCATAGTTTTTTAGGCTATTTTCTGCTGATTGGGGGTGCTGGTAGTCTTATGGGGACACAAAGAAAATTTTAGAATTGTGGTCAAGTCCTGACTAGAGTGGTCTGTGAGGATGGATCATCTTGACCAGTTGCTTTGAAGCTAATTTTGGATATGGGATCATCTGGGCCATGGTGTCATTGGAGACCTTTCCAGGGGTCTTGGCTGGTCAAACCATATTAGCCTGGAAGCAATCCACAGGTTCTCATCTTCCGTGGAAACAAAAGCAGAATCCCTTTTCCAAAGCAATGTATCCTTAGACATAAATTTTGAAGTCAAGATACTTTTAAAATATATATATTGGTTTAATTCATCAGCCTTTACAATCAAATGTCTTTCTGTAGTTAAAAATCCCAAAGAAAATATAATTCAGACCCTCTCTGTGATTTTCATCTTTACATGGCTTATTTTTATATTATTTCTATTGCCTCTCTAAAGACTTTATTTTTTTAAATTATCTATTTATTTATATAACTATCTATCCTCCTTTTCCTCTCTCTTCCAAGTCTATGTACATTTTTATACATAATGTAAACTATTTAGAGGTCTATTCCATCAGAATCTGTCTTTTATGTATCTATAATCCTTTTCTGGTCATTGTAAACTGCAGTGTGGCTAAGATTGAAGGGCATCCCTGACTGCTATCTCCACCCATTTCAGCTTCCTAACATGATGGAGGTACCCAAGAGAGTTACACTTATCCTGCCAACTCTGGGGTCCATGCTGCCATCAGGTAACGTGCAGCTGGCCCATAAAACCTTTTTGTCTGTATGAGTAAAAGCTAAATCTGCCATGCAGGTTGCTGAGAAGCTTGGATATAGCTCTGTGTACTGATCTGGGAATCCACCATGCTGCGCTCAAGCCCGAATGCTGCCGCATCTCTGTACCATGGTGTCTTTGTACTGCGGCCCACATGAGACATAAAGTAAGAAGCTATTTTGGGCTCCATTTTAGAATCTCTTATTAAGTTCTCTCAGGTTTTAGGTGGAAACTCTTCCTCCACATTGGGCAGCCAAATGTAGCCAGAAGGTTTCTCCAGTCCCACCCATCCCCAGTCTCATGTTCCTTGGGTACGGCCTGGCCCCGTGGTCCCTCAGCCACTTATAAAATAATCATTCAGAGGCTCAATATAAGTTACCAATTGTATGGCCTATGGCAGGCTTCTTGCTAGCCAACCCGTATAACTTAACCCATTTCTATTAATCTATGTTTTGCCACGTGGCCGTGGTGTTACTGACCTGCTGGCATCTTGCTTCTCCTTGTGTGGCAGCTAAGCATCTCTCCTTTCTTCTCTCCGTATATGTGCTTAGATTTCCCGCCTGTCTCTAAGCTGCCTTGCCATAGGCCAATGCAGATTTATTTATCAGCCAATCAGAGCAACATGTATTCACAACATACAGAGAGACAGCCCACAGCGGTTGCTTCTGTGTATATGATTTTAGGGTGATCACTAAGTATTAGACAATCAGGTAGAATATTCATCCCTGGAGAAAATCAATTCTCCCCCTCTAAGTGGTCATTTGTTGCCTCTAGTTCTTTATCCGGGAGCGGAGACCTTTGAGATTCCTTGATTCCATGCTAGCATGTCTTTTAGCATTGCTGTCATTGTTTGGGTCTTGTATAGACAGCCACATACTTTCTGTCATTTCTGGGAAACACAATCCCAAGTAGGCTTCTGTTCCTCTGGCTCTTACTGTCTTTCTGCCCCTTCTCCCTTAATTCTTCCTGAGCCTTACATTCAGGGGTTGTGTTGTAGATTTATCCATTGGAAATCCCACAAAAAGCTTTTCTCTGTATTTTGACGAGTATGGTTTTCTGTGGTGGATGCCATCTGTTACAAATAGAAACTTCTTTGATGAGGAATGAGAGCTACATTTACCTAAAAGTGTAAGTATTTAGACTGCACTTAGGAATTATGTTGATCTAGTAAAATGATGGTAGTGCATTCTTTTCTAAGATTCATGACTCTACGAGCCTTAGGTACTTGGGTAGGTTTCCAGTACCAGGAAAAATTTCTCTCCTGTTGAGCAGGCTGTAAGTTCAATCAGAAAGCTGTTTCATATCATCAAGATATGAATGCCACTATTGGACCTTTAGAGATATCTTGCCATGCTGACCTTGTTGTGTTTCATAAGCATCACAGCTGGGTATAACTATGAATTGTTTCCCCTTTGGCAGTTTGCACAGTACCTCTGGTATTATGAAAGCTAGTCCTTAGGAAGGAAGCTTTCAAGTCTGATCCTTCTGAGTCCTGTGTCCTGAGAACATGGTATCATCCCAGGGTTAAAATTTCTACTTAAATTTTTCATGTAATGTGTTTGGATTATATTTCCCCCTCCACCACCTCCTCCCAGATGTTACTCACGTCCATACCCACCCAATTTCATGTTCTCTTTTTCTGTGTCCCTCTCTTTTTCTCTGTCTCTCTGTCTCTCTCTCTCTCTACAGGATGAATTTCTTAAACAGGTGTGATATAACAAATCATAAACTCATAAGAAATGGTAAGGATTGATAGTAAGCAAGGTGGTCATTTATGAAGTATAAGTGGATCTCAGGATATTTCAAATTGAGAGAGTAAGTTAGTTGGTGTGCCCCATACAGAACTCACCAGACACATTAAGGACAAATGTAACCTATAAGCCATGCTAAAGGAATACAGAATAGGTATCCCATATGAACTATCGGGAGGCTACATATAAATACGGAGGAATGAAGAGAAGAGTCTATGGTCATATCACCTTGAGGCTGAGATCTGTTTGCTGAGAACAAGCATACACAGGTGATTCCTCACTAGAAACTACCCTAGTTACATATAAACTCTACTCCAGTTCCATAATAAAACCCATGACTATTCTGAACGCTAATTAACAACAAAAGTGTTGTCAATATTCATGCCTCTGCAAATGTGCATCATTGGCATTTCCTGATTACACCCTCTGTACCGGTTCTGCTCCTCACATTGTCATCAAGAAGGGCTGACAAGGCAGAGAAAGGAAAGAGAAGACAAAAGCACATTATGCTCTAAGATTCTACTGGCTTGTACACTATTCTATATGTTAATTTACCCTGTTTCCTTTCCCACCAATTTATAGTTTTCAACTTTTAGTGTAATTTCTTTTCTTTTCCTTTCCATAAGATTGTAAGAGTACAAAAACAAAATTTAAGACAAAAAAGAAAAAAATTAAAAATCTCGTCATGGAAGCTGCAGTGTGACACAGTGAATCACACCTTGAACCCCTTTGTCCATTTATCTTTACTTGCAAGTGTTCATGGAAAAGAGTCATTGGTCTGGTTCGAGGCCTCTGGTTTCTGCTACACCAATACTGGGCCCTCACTGGGACTCTTCTTGGATATCCTGTTGTTGCCCTGTGTTGTGGAGATCCTGCAACTTTGGGTCTGTAGATCAGGCCCCTTCATGTGCTCCACCGGATCATAGATGGGGGTGGATGTTGGGGAGGACCAAGTCATATCCCTAGTTCTGGGGCTGGGCAGCTGCAGGATTGGTCAGCCTGCCAATTCTTCCCTGTCTTCACCAGCAGGGTGAGCTCTCTGGGGTGTGTGTGGGGGTTGCATGGGCAGAAGACAGATGCGAAGGCACATGGAAATGAATGGGATCAAGATGCACAATGTGAAAGACACATTGAATAAATAAAAAGAAAGTGAAAGAAAGAAAGAACAAAAGCAATGTAAGAGTGGCATACTCAGCCTTGATGCAGCAGGGAGGAGCTAGGTCTGGCCCCAACTTAGTAAGTCACCCTGTGTTGACTACACAAGGGAGACTTTACCCTCTATGAGGAGGGGATGGGGTGGGACAGGGGGCGGGAGGCAGGAGCGGTAGAAGGGGAGGGAGGGGAAATAGGGGTTGGTATGTAAAAGGAAGAAAAAAAATTTTAAATAAAAAAAATTATTAAAAAAAAAAAGAGTGACATACTAATGAAATTTTCCAAGAGAAACAAAACCAACTGAAGGATATCTGTGGGAATGAGAGGGAGGGAGAGAGAGATAGGGTGGGAGGGGAGAAAGGGGACAGGGAGGAAGGGAAAGAGAGAAAGGAGGGAAAGAGAGAGAGAGCTCCATTCATATGCAGATGGTCTCAGAGGTTGAAAAGTCCTCCAATCTGCCATCTGGAGTCTCCATCATGACCAGTAGTATGATTCAGTCCATGTTCAAAGTCCTAAGGACCAATGAGGCTGATAATGTAGATCCTGTTCCAAGGGTAGGAGATGGATGATATGTGATCCAGCAACTCTAGCAGCAAAGCAAGGAAAAGTGGGGAAGGGACAGATCTTTCTTGCTGGATGTTTTGCTCTGCAAATTAGGTGACTAGATGATGCACAGCCACAGAATTAGGGAAGCTACTTCTCTGCTTCCACTAATTAGATTGCTAATCTTAGACATACCCAGAAATAGTGTTTCAGTTTGGTACCTGCACAGCACCCCAAAAGAGGCACAAAACTAACTATTTAAAAAAAAACATAATTCTACCAAAAGTTCAGATCTGATCAGGCAATGGAAGAAACTATATATGGCTATTATTATATATTGGGAACAATATAAATAACAATAAGTGTAGCTGAAGTTTTCCTGTGTCCTGCCTGCCGGCAGTAGGGGCAAATCCCTCCTACTCTCATCCCCCAAGTAAACACATAGAGGCTTATACTAATTAAAACTGCTCGGTTATTAGTTCAGGCCTACCACTGACTAGCTCTTACACTTAGACTCAACCCATTTTTGTTAATCTATATGTTGCCACATGTTCTGTGGCTTTACCTGTGTGCCATTACATGCTGCCCCCTGGATGGTGGGCTGGCATCTCCTGACTCAGCCTTCCTCTTCCCAGAATTCTGCTTGTCTGCTTGTCTCACCTATACTTCCTGCCTGGATACTGGTCAATCAGTGTTTTATTAAACCAGTGTACAAAAGCATTATCCCACAACAATTAAACTATCAAACTTGTATGAACTTTATTTAGTAAAAATAAAAATGAGAACCGAGTGTGTATGGACACTTATAATCCCAGCAGTGGGGAGACTGAGGCAGGGGAATGACACATTCAAGGTTGGCTTAAGCTCTACTTCAAGGAGTCATTTGTGAATGAGAGGAGCAGAGAAATACTATCAGGGTGCAAAAAGATTATTAAAAATAAGAATAGTACATAGTTTCATATTTTATGGTTTCTTGTTTTATGGAACTTCTAAAACGTCCAAACTTGTATTTATAAAGGGTTTGATAAAGCTTTGGCCAATTATTACAAATGTAACAACAAAATCTGTACTAGGAATTTTGGGTTGATTGTAAATGAAAATTAATTTCTAATAAAATGTAGCAGTCTTTTTCTTTTGGTCCACCAACTAACTCCAAAATCATGCATGGAGATTTACTATTAGTTATGAATGCCGGGCCTTAGCTTAGGCTCATTTTTGGCTAGCTTTTTTTTTTTTTTTTTTTTTTTTTTTTTTGTAACTTAAATTAACCTGTTTCTCTTCATCTACATTTTTGCCTTAGGGCTTTTTTTAACCTTTCTTTCTGTATGTCCTACTCTGTTGGCTGGCAACTGCCAGGCTGGCCCCAGGCATCTCCCTCTCATGTTAGATTATCCAACTAGATATACCTCAATTCATATCATTCTGAACTCTGAGGAGAAATTTTATTTTTTCATACCTGACCCTACTTCCAAATCTCACTTATGGATTGCGGTGGTATTGTGTTCCCCAAAATATTGTCCACCCTAATAAACTTATCTGGGGTCAGAGACAGAACAGCCACTAGATACAAAGGCTAGAAAATGGTGGCACTCACACCTTTAATCCTAGCACTCCAGAGGTAGAAATCCCTCTGGATCTCTGTGAGTTCAAGGCCTCATTGGAAATGGCCTGGCCTTTAATCCCAGAAAGCTAGCCTTTAATCCCAGGGAGTGGCAGTAGAAAGCAGAAAGGTATATAAGGCTGTGAGGACCAGAAACTAGAAGCATTTGGTTGGTTAAGATTTCAGGCTTCTAGCAGCACAGTTCAGCTGAGAGCCATTCGGATATGAGGACACAGAGGCTTCCAGTCTGAGGAAACAAGACCAACTGAGAAGTTGGCCAGGTGAGGTTAGCTGTGGCTTTTTCTGGTTCTCTGATCTTCCAGTTCACCCCAATAACTGGTTTCAGGTTTGATTTTATTAATAAGACCTTCTAAGATTCCTGCTATAATGGATCTTAATTGAAAACCTGCTATTGCAATTTTAATGAACCAGCATAATCCTCAACTACATTGGAAACGCTTTTTTCTACCCACAAATAACTGTAGTTCCTAACCAACACCAAAGAAGGTCCTCTTTGAAACAGACAGATATCGTTACAGAAAATCATATCTGGTTAAAATACAAAATAGCAGATCATGAGGTGTTCAGCCCCAGTGGATACATATACAATACAACTCTACCTAAGACTCAAGGAACATCAGGAAATAATGGAAAGGTTGTAAGAGCCAGAAGACAAGGAAATCTGCTATGAGACTGTATCTCCTGGAAACAGCAATGAAACTTCACCCATAATACCTCAACAATGTGGCTGCCTGAACAAACCTTGAATGAGGACAAAACCAATAGACATGCTCATGTGGAACTGAAAAATCTCAGAGGTCCCCAACACTAGATAAAGAACTACTGAGGGATGGTGAAAGGGAGGAGGAGCTGGCCTTCCTCCAGGGAGAAGTTCCTTGATCGATCAACTAGTAACAAGTGGTCAGCTCTGAAATCATGCACATGCAAGCAACACGTGTGTGTGTGTGTGTGTGTGTGTGTGCAAGTGTGCAAAACAAAAAAATCAAAGAAGAGGAGGCCAAGAATATGAGAGGGAGCTGTGGGGGAGGAGGCATGGAAGAAGTTGGAGGAAGAAAAGGAAATGCAGGGAAATTGTGGAATTGTATTTTAATTTTTAAAAAATGCACAAACCACCACCCAATATTTGATTTCTGATTACTAGTAAATTAGCCCAGTTAAAATGTAAGCATTCTCAGTAGTTATTTCCTGTAGCTAATCTTTTACAACTATCTGCATGGGATTGTAAACAGCTGTATGTTCTAATTATGAACTTAGTAGGTAATATAAAGAGAAGGAAATGAATTCTGTGTGATAAGGAAAAAAAGAGGCGATAGATAAGCAAATATTCCAATGAGTATTCTAAGCACAGAAAAGTCAAAACAGCTAAAAGTTAACCATCGCCGTGCAAACTTAGCTTCTGGGTGGTTTTTGAATATCCAGTTCCTAAATAGCTGCAATTTCATCTCTGTGGCAATAAGTTGGTAATAAATGCAGAAGGGGTCCTTTCTAACCTCCCTTTTATATGACATTAGCCAGTTTGATACTACCTTCAGATCTAGGGTAGACAGAGAAGAAGAGGAATAGGTTCTGGTGTATACTGAAGATGAAGAATTTTTTTAAAAGGTTAACATGTGGGGTTAGATAGAAAGAAAGAAAGAAAGAAAGAAAGAAAGAAAGAAAGAAAGAAAGAAAGAAAGAAAGAAAGAAAGAAAGAGAGAGAGAGAGAGAGAGAGAGAGAGAAAGAAGGAAGGAAGGAAGGAAGGAAGGAAGGAAGGAAGGAAGGAAGGAAGGAAGGAAGGAAGGAAGGAAGGAAGGAAGGAAAAGAGAGAGAGAGAGAAAAGGAGGGGGAGGAGAATTAAATAAGGAAATATATAAGTGGGTGGAGAGAAAAGTTAGATGAAGTCAAATCACCCAAAATATAATTATCACATGTGGGGATACGGGTCTCACTACATACCCCAGGCTGGAATCAAGCCTGTCGTTCTGCCTTGGACACCAGAATAGTTGGGACCACAGCCATGCACTACAGGTTCTGACATTTCTTAGGTAATATTCCACTGGACACAGATTACTTTTGAAAGATTTTTTTTTCAGTTAATAGGTTTCCATCTTGGTGCTGGCACCCCAGGTCACCCCAGTTTTACCCCAACCTTAAATTCAGCACTGTCTTCTGCTCTGCTTCTCAGACGGCCATGTTGCTTTTACTTTTTCTCCTTCGTGTCTATTTACTACCGTTCTATGATTGTCAGATGCGACCATATTTCCTCAGCCAATTACAAAGTGTATTTTCAGTCATGAATATATTTATCTTTGAAATTCTTCCTTACAAAAAATAGTTATTCTGATTTTTGAATAAACTTCACAGTAATTTTCAGCATCATTCACCAACATGAAGCTGTGTAATTAAGCTCAATGGTTTAGAAACAAATATAGCATTGCTTATGAAGATTT
The DNA here is from genome assembly GCA_902168425.1 of Peromyscus attwateri. Lineage (NCBI taxonomy): Eukaryota > Metazoa > Chordata > Mammalia > Rodentia > Cricetidae > Peromyscus > Peromyscus attwateri. Next base: position 57,491 of record CABHPP010001083.1, on the reverse strand, counting down.
GTAAAACATGTTTGGTTTTCCTAGATTCAGAAGAAAGTTCACTGGATATAACTTGATTTTTGTTGTAAGTTTTACCCCTCCAAATCTCCAAGACACAAAAGCAACCAGCAAAAAGTCTTTGTGTGTTTAGTCACAGTAGTGGAAGAAATTGAATGGGTCACTGTGGTGGATATATTAGGCACCCAAATAAACTTATCTGGGGGTCAGAGAACAGAACAACTACTATATTAAACATAGAGCAGCATGTTAAAACAGTTCAGCAGTTCAGCTGAGATCCATTCAGATGAGGACTCAGAGGCTTCCAGTCTGAGGAAACAGGATCGACTGAGAAGTTGTCGAGGTGAGGTTATCTGTGGCTTGTTCTGCTTCTCTGATCTTTCAGCATTCACCCCAATACCTGGTTCTGGGTTTGTTTTTATTAATAAGACCTTTTAAGATTTGTGTTACAGGTCACTGCAGCCTTGTGTACTCATAATCTCATCATGATAGCTCTTCAGGATCTTGTAACCTCAGTGAAAGCCAAAAAAAAAAAAAAAAAAAGGAATGAAGATTCTATGTTACAGCAAGTTTGTAGGCAAGTTTCAAGGCTGTGGCATGAAAACCACTTTGAGTAATAAGTGCTGGTGACCAATGAGCAAGTTTGATGCTTTTAAAAGCTATGAAATCTCAACATATGGAGCTAGAGGGTACATTTCTGATGCTACTGAAAGTTGCTCTTTGAAGTAAATGAAGGGACAATTGATGTTGAACTTCTAACAGTCGTGAAATCTGGGTTGTGTGAAGCCCTTGAGACCTGACAGAATTGCTGAGTGATGATGGGAGCAGCCTGAGAAAAAGACCCGGGTTTTTCCAATGTAAGAATCAGTCCTCTAAGTCACTGGCAAGGAATGACTGATGCTACCATAGACAGCACTTGGAGAAGACACTTCCTGTGGTCCTCTGTGGGAAGCCACCAAGGAGTCCTGGTCCCAAGGAAAGAACAGGCATCTCGTGAGGGGGCTGGCTTCTCAGCTATCAACTTGTTCCTCTTGTGTACTACCGTCAAGAGCAAATGAGGTCATCAACCTCTATGAATCTCAGTAGAGTGAGAACTATTGGTCTGCTCTTACAGGACTTAATGAGTGAGTCAGAATTTTCAGGAAATTCCTGATAGCAAAACCACAAAATTTTACATGAAGTAAGGAGTCCTCAAGCTATCAGTAGGAAATTCCCAAAGCACTTCACTTCAGCTTCCACTTTCTCCGTGGCAAGGCTCCGTGGCTGAAGAGTTGTGGCAGCAAGCACTGTGTAAACTCTGCTCCATGCCCATGCCTCTACCTCACCATCACCGTCATTCCTCTCTGAGCGGCTCTTTAAACCTGAAATTCCAAATTTCAATCCCCTTCTTACTTTAAGGACCTACACATTGACTCAGCCCTGGGGCAAAGTGCTATTTCCAAGTCATTCCCAGATTGCATGGCTGGCAAACTGGGCATCTATTGCTAAGTCAGCAGTATAAATCTTACTTAAAGTTTTCCCGAATTTGGAACCCATGGGAACACTGTTTGTCAACTCTGCCCTGAAGAATTATTGTCCACTAATTATTACTTTCTCTAGTTTGCCAGTGATCCATCTACTTTAGCACTTCTATGCAAATGCAAGTATGTTGTGACTTATTCATAAGCCTGTGAGGGATGCTTGATCAAAAGCACTGCTAAAATCAAGATAAATTATGCCTTTTCATAAATTACCTGAGTTACCTCATCAAAAAATTCAGATTAGTGAGACATGATTTATTTTTAGAGAATCCAACCTAGCACCTGCTCAACCACCCAGATAATCGATTCCATTATTTTAAGAGGCTTAATAGAATATGCCCCTTTTTAATGAAATAATTGACCAATTACCTTTTCCACTAAGAGTGGGGAACACTTGTTTATCTACTAATTATGTGCAAGGAAAAGTTTTTCCTGATTATTTTTACTTATCGACTTTAGTGTACTTTGGGTGATGGTACCACATCTTCATGATTTTCAGTCTTTCGAAACTTGTCATATAAAGAGATAAGTTAGTGTAAGAAAAGATTTGATATTTCCTTGAGTCATTCACAGGACTGGAACTACTTGTTGATTTTATAAAATTTCATTTATACCTGGGTCTTAAAGAACTGGAATTGGAGAGCAGGGTTGGAGTCATGTGTGAGTAAATAATTGATGAGTCAATTTGCATATGTTTGGGGAGCCTGAGGTGATGGATGAGCTGTGAATTAGCATCAGAGTGCATTTTGGACCATTTGACAGAAGTATACTGCTACTTTAGCGGGGAGGTGTTCTCTTTCAGGAGGCTAATGTATACAAAGAAGATGAGAAGAGATCCACCTCAAAGAAACTTAGAGCAGCAGATTCCACAAAAACATCCTTTATACTTTCCCTAAGTTAAGTTTAACTCTTTCAGACAAGTGCCGAATAAATAAAGACACAATCCACTTTATATTTCAGAGATCAACAGCTAGCTACATCTATGACAGAGATTCATCGCTAATTCCAGGTTTCAAAAAAACACAAATGTTGGGACTGGAGGGATGGCTCAGTTGTTACGAGCACTTGCTGCTCTTTCAGAGACTTGGGTTCAGTTCCCAAAACCCACTTGGTGGGGCACAACCATCTCTCCAGGGTTTTAAACCATCTGACCTCTGTGGGCACTGAACACACGTGGTACACCTGTGTAATACATACCTATATACATAAAATAAAGACATCTAATAAAAATAAAAAACCGAAGGTCATTCTAGAGTCTGTGGTGTGTGTGTGTGTGTGTGTGTGTGTGTGTGTGTGTGTGCACATATGTGTTTATATATGTATTGCTTGGCACTGACCTGAGGGCCTCATGCATGAAATCAATGCTTTACCACTGAGCTATACCCTCAGCCCTAAATGGAGTCTAGTGTAAATCATAATTTGCAGTGAAAGATCCACCCACCTCATGATTCTCTCTCTCTCTCTCTCTCTCTCTCTCTCTCTCTCTCTCTCTCTCTCACACACACACACACACACACACACACACACACACACATTGTCAATAAAATAAGCCATAAATAGTTTCCCCGGCCCTTATGAGGAACTGACATATTTGGATATACTAATGATAAAGTTAGAAAACTTTTATAAACACATTGAAATGCTTCCATGCTTAAGCTTTATACAACATTTGGAATGAATTTTCAGTTCAAGGTGACAGAAAGAGTTCATGTTTTCTCTCTTCTGGTCCTTTCTAGATTTCTTTGAACTCTAATAATGGAAGTAAATTTGGAATGAGAACAAAAGAGTGAAGAAAGTTGAAGGTGGAATCGTTGGTGGTAAGGTTACTTCAAAAACTTCTGAGAGCTAGCCAGAAGGTGGGAGAGCTAGCATGGGTGGAAACAGACATGAGGAAACCACACACCGTCTGAGAGGGCTGCTGGTCAGGCCACTGTAGTGCACCAGGAATGAGAGCCGAGACTCTAAAATGGGAGTAAAAGGCAAAGCCTAAAATAGGGCGCTTAACCTGTCAACTATACACAGATCCATCAGTCTTCTGATTTAGTGACAAGATGAGCAACTGGGGTTAGGTACAAACCAAACCCTACCTAAGACAGCAAGATCTGTGAACTGGGAAGACCGTGGATATCCTGTGAGGAAGGTGGCCCAGCACCTCCTCCTGATGCTTCTCCTCCTTTTTTAATTGTTTCTATGTGTGCGGTTCTGCATGTGGGTAAGTGCCTGTGAGTGTCCATGCACGCGGAGGACAGAGGCTGATATCAGAACCCATGGACTTGGGTTCCAAGCAGTTGTGAGCTACCAGATGTGGATGCTGAGACCTAAACTTGGGTCTTCTGTAGAGTAATATAGGCTCTTAGCTGATAAGCCATCTCTCCAGCCTGTATATCCAGCTCCTTAAACAATAAATCAGAACCCCATATGGTAGGAACACACACACACACACACACACACACACACACACACACACACACACATTACCTGGAAACATCAAAGTTTCTTTACGAAATAACCAGAAATTAAACAAATTGTGAAGCACAGGTGTTAGGATAGCCTCGCCTATACTACACACATGATTTTGCTGCAGTCTTGGTTATGAACATATAACATACATTCCTTGCACTGTGGTTACCACCATTACATACAACACCAGAAACCACCATCTTGAATAACTTGATTCATATTGGAGACAATTGTATTTTATGAAATTTTTTATTGTACCTACAAAATTTTCCATTCTTATAAAATCCTAACAGTCAAATTATGGAAAACAAAGACTTTTTAATATTTCCATACTCATTCTTCAGCATCTAAGTAAGAGAGTAGTATGGCCTTGGATTGTATTTGGCTAGAAGGTTTGAGTTTTTAATTTTTATTTGATTTTTTAAAGTATTGAATTGAGCATCTAAAAAAAAAGAGAGAGAGAAATCTATAAATGAGTTTTGGCTTGGGATTAGCATATAATTGTCAACCACTTCTGAAAAGACCCTAAATATACTGCTACCATTTTTGTACTGTGCATTTGCAAGAAGCAGCATTTTTAGCAATGACAATAATAAAAATATTAGTGCACAAGGAAGAAATGTTAAGGATGCTTTATTTTTTACATTAGCAAATATTCAGCCAAGATTTAATGCTTCATGTAAAAATAAGCACATCTCTCTCCTTATTATACAAGTTTGCTGCCATCTTTAATACAATGAATTTAATGTATTGGATTAAATTATATATATATATATATATATAAAGAATTTATTGAAAATAAAGTGTTTTATAGATTGTTATCAGTATACATTTATTTCTGTTTGTATTTATTTGGGGTCATATGGAAATTCCTCACAGGAACAAGCATTACGAGTAGAGACAGCTTAAGCAACTTGTTCAAACAGAGCAAAGTCATCCTGGTCTTGAATTTCAGAAGCCTGCAGCCAATAATTCTGACAGTCTACGTGATCTAGGTAACCAAGAACTCTACTAAGGGAGATGCTGCAATGAGCCTTATAATAATTGTGTGCCAATTACATTAGCTTTTATTCTTTAAAGATGTGGGAACAGCCAAGGATACCCATATTTAGAACAAAAACTATGAAGAAGTAACTAAGTAATTATTTTTAAAAAAGAGAGAGAAGTGGAGGTAATTCAAGAAAAAAGGTTAAATAAAAGCCTAATAATATGATCAAGAGATGTAAGGTATGTGATTCACAAAAAAGTCAAATGGAATGAGGAGTAGACATATAACAGTAAACAAACACCAAAAAATAAAAAAAAAAACACACAACCATGAAGTGACCTAGTCAACGAACTTTACTGACGTTTCTGAAATTTAAAAAAGGAAAGATGAGAATATGCAAAGTAAGAGGTACATTATTATCAAATTATGTAAAACTTTTCATGGATTTTGTAATATTTATAGTTAACCCCTTAGCACAACATGAAGTCTTAAGTGTTAACCTCCCTGAAAAGGTAAAATTAAATTAAAACTGTAGTTGTCAAACATTTAAATAAAAAACTTAGAAGATACACTAAAATTGGCAACTCATTCAACGTTATTTCAGTGGGTAAGACTGTGAGCACAGGAAGTACAGCTGTTTACAAATTAAAAGAGAACCCCAGCTAATTAATATAATAATACACATAATAGACTTACGAAGAATTTGGAGAAGGATTCAGGTCAAGAGCAGGTTAACTGAGTTCTCTTTCAGCATAAGAGGGCACGAGGGCATTAGAGAGTTTGTTGTTGTTGTTGTTGTTGTTGTTGTTTTAATGATTAAAGCAGGAACAATTCCATCAAACACATTGTCTACACCCGTGAGGGTGACCACAGAAAGCAGAAAGATATAATCAGAATTTAGGAAAATGAGCTCAGAAAGCAGCTTGTTTTATCTAAAGTCATTTATGCTGTACAATGGGATGTTTTCTGATGCTCTGCTATTTAAAAAAAAAAAATACAGGTATATCTTCACACAGATAATCAATTAGTTTTGTGGATGTTCAACAAGGAAAGGATCTGTGTTTGATTTCACATCAAATTCCTTTAGAGTGTGGAGTTGGAAAATAATTGTCAATAGAGAATCTTTTTTTAAATCTATGGGGGGAAATCCCATAGATCATAATTTCCAAAATTAAATGAGGAAAACCTGCAAATTCTGGATCTCTAGAAGCATTCTGAGACTGCAGTTACCTGGGGTTTCAAGATACTCCAAAATGAATAGATTTATCATATGCTCATATCAGATAACAAAAAAAGATTGAGAAAGAGAACAGCCCAGGCAAGCAGGGTTGGGCCAAGATTCAAGATCTCAGGAAAAGTAGCAATTAGTAGTGTTACTCAGAAGACATACATCGGAGTGAGGCAATCTGAAATAAATGTTCTCCTACATCTAACAGTCAGTTCAAAACTCCTTTCTCACTTTTGTTGACAAAATTTTCTCATTCCTTAGGATACCATCAATTCCCTCCCTGAGCCTCACTCCTCCTTGGAAGACCTGAAGGGACAATGCCCTTAATTGGGACACTGTGTCTCTACTCTGAGATTTACTCTCAATTTCTCTATGTAACTGAACTCAATCCTCTCTAAAGAAATGGAGAGATCTTTCTGATTGTTGACCTTGGGAGGAAGAACCAAGTGATACAGACCCTGATACTCTCCATCTGCTGCTCTTTGGAATCTGCCTGCCTCTAGAAAACACATCCAGGGTCACCATGAAAACCTGTCATTTTCTGATGCACAAGGGGAAATAAAACACTTTATCATTCTAAAAGAAACAACCAACTATTAAAATTCTCTTTTCAGACATCAGTACACAGTTTCCTGTAGCTCTGCCTGTAACAAAGTTCACATTTATGAGCAAAGTATCAATTATGAAAATGCTAAATGAAGGAAAATTCACTTAGCTGTTGGACAGATAAAAAACCATTGGAGTTTAGTTGTTTAAATATGAGCTGGCTACTGTCTACAAATGATAATAATTACATAACATTATAGTCTCTTATATAGGATTCTATTTATAAAAAACAGTGATCGAAACACATTTGTGAACTAGGTTATAACATTGTTTGCAGCAGAAACAGATATTTACCTAACCCTAAAGGTAAGTGCTATGAGTCTCAAACATTTCTATAGAGAAAAAGCTTTTTCTTATCTGGTGACATTTAGCTGACTCTCACAAAGTCCTCACATTCCTTGGGGCTCTATGGGTAGACAAGGGGAATACATAAGCAGGGTCCAGGGTTCCAGGTGCACACAGCCTCTCCCCACCCCATTAGATGGGCCCCACCCCACCCCCAGGCTGTGTACTACCAGGATTCATTGGGGGAGAGAGTCTCATTGTCTTTTTATTAGTGTGCACTGTGCTCTTGCTCCTGACTGCCTGAATTGACCTGCTTTGCAATTTTCCACCAATAACTGTGCCTTGGGCTTGACTTTTCATCTTTTCTCTCTTTCCCTTTTTCCTCACTTCTTTTCTGTCTCTTCCCATGATGCACTCACTCAGTGCCTTATGATGTATGATGTATGTTTTTATTCTTCGTCTTGGGCTTTTTCCCACCACTAAATCTTGTAGACTACTAGGTAACTTGACAGACTTTGAAAGCAACGCCACACAAATCCATTACTGGGAATGTCAAATCATAGGGACAATAATGATAATTTGCATAGTAAAACAGCTAAATTAGATAACCGTCCCTTGAAACATAGGAAAGGGAGCAGTCTCTTCCATGCCTTTCGACCAAGCCCCTATCAAAGGTGTTGGTGGTCACCTTAGCGTCTCTTTGTTCCTAGACTGTCCTTTCTCCAGAGTCCCTTTGGGACTAATGTTTTCTCATGCTACACTTCGTCCAACCTCATAAAATTAATACTATTCGGTCTTGTTTCCCTCATGGCTGATTATTCTCATCAGTACATTTAACATAAATTACTGATAATATGTATTTTAAATGACCAAATAATATCATCATATTAAGAGCTAAATGCACTGCCTCAATCATGCAAATCCAGAAATGAGGTGATTCTAAGAAGTCCTTTGGAAAGAGAGATGCATAAAGGAAGAAAGGGCACCCTTCAGATTATACTAGTCCAGGCAATTGACTAGCATGTATGCATCTCCCCATTCCCACCCCAAAACTGTAGCATTCAGAACCTGATATGGAAACCAGCCACACAGTGAAGAGCAGCCAAAAATGCTGATCGTACATATTTCAAATCCTCTTTTTATCAAGAAGGAAACTTTTTATTAATGGACTAGGTAGCAACTTCAGTATTTAATTAGATCTGATTTAATCCCTTTTCACTCCTCCATGGAGTATCACTTCTCAGGCAAAGAGCAAGCTTGGCTTAATGAAGCTGCTACAGGAGGAAAACGTGAAGTTTCAAAGGCAATAAAGCTTTCAGCTGATACTCATTTCACTGAAGACACCTCAAGGAACCTTTGAATTGAAGTTCTTTAGGAAGAAACATTCAGAACTCTGACCTTGTGAATCTACTACTTGCCTTTGATAAAGAAAGAAAAGAATATTCTATTACCATGCTCTCATCCGTCACTTATATTCTTTCTGGTGTTAAAGCGAGCAGGGAGGAAACAGAGGTGGTAGACTGCAGAAAAGCCATCCATGGAACAAAGTGAAAATGGGGCTTAGATCAGTTCATAGAAATGGAGAAAGCTGCCAGGATGACGGTTTCACTCTGTGACCAGAAGAGAGGAAAAAACACTGAGGAGGAAGGAGGGTGGGGAGGCCGCCTCAGCACAGAGAGCTTTGGTCCTTCTCCTGGGCTTGTGACCCTGTGAGTGATGAAAAAAACCTGTGGACGTAAGCTGCCTGCAAATGCCAGGGGTCTTGAGAGGCACTGCAGTCTCCTACACATTTCAGTCTCAAACAGAGGGAACTAACTGAGCTGTGATGAATGTGTGTCGTCGCCATTCTGCTTGCTTTACACGCAAATCAATTCAGGCAAGTTGAGGGATTCAGTGAGGGGTTGGAATTGTGCTGTATAACCAGAAAACATTAATAACATTAAAAAATAGTATGGAGTAAACGTAATCAGGAGGAAGCCTGCATATGTTGAACTGATGTGAGTTAGTGAAACAATAGACTGAAGAATTTTACTTTGAAGAGTTGATTATCTTTTGGCATTACTATAAGAAACTATTTCTCAGGTAACATCAAATATTATACAGGCTCTTTTTACAACTAACCACTTACAAAACATTTTTTCCAGTCTAGAAATAAACAATGGGAGAACAATGTGCAAATATAATGTCACAGCAATATAACTCCTTCAAACTTAAAATTAAATTGAAAAGTGGACTGGGTTTATTGTCATATCTGATATTGGAGCATGACAGTGAATCTTAAACAACAAGAAATTCTACTCATTTTAAGAATATATTCTGGGGCCTAGAGAAATGGTTCAGGAGTTAAGAGCATTCATTGCTCTTTTAGAGGACCTGAGTTCAGTGCCAGCACCCAAATGTTGGCTAACAACCATGCATTAATTCCAGTTCCAGGGTTCCAGTGCACTCATCTGGCATGCACAGGCACTAGGCACATACATGATGCACATACTCACGTGCGGGTCAAACACTCATAAAATAAAATTTACATAAAATAAAAGAATCTTTAAAGAACACATTCTGCAAGACATCGCTAATCTGAAGGATGTTTTTAATTGTTATTCATTTATTACTTCTAATAGTTTAGCTGGATTTTTTTCCTGGATTTTTCTACAAAGGAATTAATGAGCTGTGTGAAATAACCAAGATAAGACAACAAAGAACCTCCACAGTTATATTGACTGGGTTTTTTTTAATTAGGTGGGAGAAAGTATATGGATACAGACACAATTAAAATAATTGTATAAAACTATATAAGTCTGCTAGTTTAATAAAATCTTGAAAGAAAAAAAAGAATTTTATATGAAAGAAATATGCATATTCCAAAATAGACAAGGATTTTTATGAGTTTAACAGGTATGAGTTACCTAACTGGGAATGAATCTAAAAATACACAAGGTGGGAGGGTAAAGAGATAGCTCAGCAGTTAAGAACACCTCATGCTCTTCCAGAGGCCATGGGTTTGATTCCTAGCATCCACATGGCAGGTAAAAAAAAAAAAAAAAAATCTGTAACTCCAATCCTAGGAGATCTGATGCCCTCTTCTGGCCTCTATGGGCATGTCATGCATGTGGTGCAGTTGCACACACAATACATAGAATACAGATAAAATAAAATGTAAATATATATATATATGCATGATTACATATATATGTCATATATGCATATATATACACATGTGCCATATATGGGGGGCACACTTGAGTTTTACCATTCATAGAGAGGTCACTTCCCTGGTCAGAGGGCTTTTTTATGATACAGTGACACATAAATGTCCCTTATTCCTATTTTGTCACCTCCCATCATGATGTCTATGTTATCATTCATGGAAAGACCTTTGTCACTGTGACATTAGCCACAAATGGTTAGTACTAAATACATGTATATAAAAGCAACACAGAATGTACTCAGTAGAATAGGAGTGAATACATAACAATTATAACTACAGAAGAAGCCGTCATTAACGTGAGGAGGAGTGGAGTGCACAGGAGAAGTTAGAGAAGGGAGAGGCAAATATAGTATTCATGTATGAATTCTAAATGAAAATGAATACGTTTTTAGGTATTACACTTTTTTCTGTAAGAGAGCATATCTCTTCTTCAATATCAACTCTTTTCTCATTGTAGGAAGAGTGCAAAGAGTAAGAGTGTAAGAGCAAAGAAGTAAGTGCCACCAAGCCTGGATGATTATTGAGGGATCACAGGGACAGTTCTTTGATTAAATATTTTTTATGTCCACAATAAAGAATTTTTATACATAAACTAAGTATTGAGAAATATAATTTTTAAAGCTTTCCAAACTAGATGAAGGATTGTCCTTTTCAAAAGATCAGTAAAGTAGGGTCTTGTTTCTAGGTATCAAAAACAAAAAGTTCTCTTTGGGTGATCTACATCAATTGAAGAATTATTTATCAATTTAATGGAAGCATTTCCAGCCTATTTGATATAGGCACTATTCGGCACATTTATGATTCAACAATGAAGAAGATATAAAGACCCCAACCTTCAATGAGCAAATTTTCCAGGAGAATGCCATTGAATTACAACTAATTACAACAAAATAAAGTAATACAGTGTTTTAGCAAAGGAAAGAACTACACAATAAATATACCAAGAAGACCAGAAGTCAGCATGTAGGAGCAGAGAATCACTTTAAAGAGAACTATATAATGTCTAGCTGTGTAAAATTGCATTTTGTTTTAAAATTGCATAGGCAATGTTTTCCTTATCCGTTCTTCTGTTGATGGACATCAGAAATCAGTGGGTGTGGTAAAGGTGACAAGCTGTAAAACTAGATAGGAGACTATGAGAGAGGATCGGAAGTTGTGGAGAAAGGAGGCGAGGGAAAGAGATGTAATATGAAAGAGGAGAGGAGCTACTGAAGATGGGAAGGGGGCAATGGGCATAGCAGAGAAAAGAGAGAAACAACAAAACAAATTTTGTCTGGAAATGACATAATGAAGCTTATCTCTGTGTAGGCTAATAGAAATAAGTGTTAAAATAGGATATTATAATAGATGTGTTTCAAATGTGGTATTTGCACCACAGAAAGTGAGTGAAAGAGAAAGAGACACAACTGGAAATCTTTACCTTGAAGAGGAACAAGAGTTTTCATTTCAGTCATAGGTGTGGATGCGGTGCATAGATTCAGCACAGAGATGGAGCGTAGGGATGCAGTGTAGGGGTAAAGATGCACTTTGGTGATGACTATACCATGTCCAGGGAAATTATTTTTCTATAATGAGGGGAATATAAAGAAAGAGACTCAAGAGTTTGTGAGGAGAACAAAAGATATGAAATATTAATCTAGAAAAGCAAACAAATGGTGAACTACATTGTGATTGTCAGGCAACACCAGGAAACTTAAAACTCCTTGCAACTCTAGCTCCAGGGGATCTGATGCCCTCTACTGTCCTCCACGGGAACCCACTCACATAGAGTGTACACATACACACACACACACACACACACACACACACACACACACACACACACCACACAAAACAATGTACATTCTTTTCAGCAGCTCATGGAACTTTCTCTAAAACTGACCACATATACTCAGACACAAGCAAGCCTCAACAGATACAAAAAACCTGAAATAACACTCTGTATCATATTGAACACCACAGATTAAAGCTGGATATCAATAACAACAGAAACAACAAAAGACTACAAACTCACAGAAACTGAACAACTCACTACTGAATGAAAAATGGGTCAAGACAGAAATTAAGAAAGAAACCAAACTTTCTAGAATTGAATGAAAATGAAAACACAATATACTCAAATATGTGAGACAAAAAGAAGAAATCACACCCAAAAGGACTAGATAGCAATAATCAAACAAATGAAAAACAATGCAAACAACCACTGAAGCAAAGAGTTGGCTCTTAGAGAAAAACCAATAAGACTGATAAACCCTTATCCAAATTAACTAAAAGGCAAAGGGAGAAGGTCCAAATTAACAAAATTAGAGATGAAAAGGGGATATAACAACAGACATCAGACCTCCTTACATATTTATCTTTGTTTTTCAGAACTAAGAAGCATAAATTCTGTAATTTCAGCTTCCTGGTTCATGATGGAAGCGCTAGCAAACTCATTCTTAAGAACTTCTTTGCTTTAGCAAATTAACACATCTCAATTGTCCCTTAATGAACAAATTCTTGGCTTTAGACTAGGCCTGTAACAATCTGGACATGAGTGTACATGATAAATTTAATAGTTTTTTTAAGCTTGTAACTTTTGGAGATAAAGTCTTAACTATGCAGACCAGGTAGGGTTAAAATTGAGATATCTCTGTGTAGGATTCCTTAGTGCTGTATTAGCATCATGCATCACATTCCTGGATAGCTTAGGAGTATTTGACTCCTGGTAAGCTGCATATCTGTGTTTTTAAACAAAACATTTAGAGTAAATAACACCAGCATTGACATTGTAAAGTCAAAGTGAAAAAATAGTCAATTAAGCCTTACTCTCCATGTTCTCTTACTTTTCTTTGGTTTAACATTTTTTTTGGTGGGATATTATTTATTTTCTATATTCTGTCACCAGTGTAGAATATTGCAAAATTAGGAAGGTATAAAAAAGAAAGCCTTTTCCTGATAAAAGGTGATCTTTACTGAATTACCTCCTGAATGAACGTCATAGACTGTTTCAAGTAACCTTTATGTGCTTTTATTTTCTCATCTGTTAAAGGAACACTTTTACTAGTTGTAGAATTCTAGGCTGACAGCTATTTTCTTTCAGCACTATAATGAAATTAACTTATTTTTCAACTAGAAAGGTCATAAACTGCTGTTTTTGGTACTGGAACAAATACTTTGGTTTTATTTCGATTGTAGGTATTGTATAGGCATGTTTCCATTATACTGACATGGATTTGTGATTAGGTAAATATTTCTGTGAGAAAATAGCTCTTCAGACTTAAGAATGTTTAATAGTTAAGATGCAGACACTTTAGAGATGTTGAACTGGTAAGAACTGATAATTAGTTTGGGTCAAGAGAAGTTAAGCAGCTCCTGACACTAATTTTCCACGAAGATGAAAAATTTCTACAAACACAGACAAACATGTAAGAAAGGTCACTGCATGTGAGCCAGAAAGAGAGCAGTGTCTCAGGGGTGTCTGCTTCAGTTCTTGCCTTTGAGTTCTTCCCTTGAGTTCTTGCCTTGGCTTCCCTGGATGCTACACTGTAACCTATAAGTTAAACAATTTCCTCTTCCAGGTTGCTTTCGGTCACGGTTTTGTCCTAGCAACAGAAACCTAACTAGAACAATTTTGAATTGCCGTAGCATCATAGTGATAAGAAAGTTTTCTTTTCCAGATGTAAGGAAGAACTTCACTAAGGCGTATGATAAAAGTTTGAGTTTAACACTAGGTAGCTCAAATGCAGAAAGATAAAGATGAACTCTGTAGCTTTGAATAATGGATTGTGAATTTGAAAGCAGGGCTTCTTTTCCCCTTAAGTTTCTATTCTATTTTTAAAAGCTATGATAAAGCTGCTTGAAATTATATCCAAAGGTGGATGTTGAAGACTTTTTAAAAAATCAAATGCCAACAGAGTTTCCCTCTGTTGCAATGTTTATTTATTTATTTATTTGCTATCATGTCCTCTTCCATGCATGTAGAAAGGTAGCTTAATTAAATCGAGTTTCTTAAAGTCTTAGAAATGCAAACGACTTTTAGTTTCTGTGTAAGCTTGTTGGGATTAGCTCATTCACAATTCAGCAAGTGGTCATAACTTAAAAGGGAAAGCTAACTTGGATTATTTATCATAGAGCTATTGGGAGGTAATCTTTTAAGACTATGAAATAGGAATACCTTATCATTTTACTAGGAGGTGCTGCAAATACATTTTGTCTTTGTTATGGAGATAGAGCATAAAAAAAGAGCTTTGGGAAAAGAGAACATTGAACCTTCAGAATAGAATATCAACATTTTCTTCTATGGTTCCATCATGAATACTGCACTTACCCCCAAACTGTCACTCATCACTTTTCTATTTGTGTAACTAATCCATAGTCAGGTGAAACTGAGAAGTCATGTCAGAAAGTTCCCTCACACATGAAAGACACTGAAAGGAACAGGCATGTGCCACAGGGTTGGTGATGCTAAGGAGAAGGAAGAGGGGGCTTGATTGTGCTCTGTCAAGTAAAACAGTCAACTCAAACCTCTACTCTTAAACGCTGATTTATCTCATGCAAGGCTCATGCAAGTCTTAGAGGACTTTTATTCTTTTTGCCTATGACTGATAAGTGCAGGGAGGCAGATCTTAGTGTGCAAACTGACTCTTGGGACTGAATAGATGTAGCAGATATTATACAGAAATTTTCCATAGACGTACGTGCTCAGTACAGTATGACACAGCTTATGTTGTACATGGGATACTTTATTGATTTATTTTAGATCAGTATCTGGTTGTGTTTTCCTCATTGCTACTTCCTTTCTCTGGATATAACCTTCTAACAACAGACTGTTTTCCTGTCTCCCATGGAAGAATCTCTTAGGGTTTGGCACATGAAGAAGAAAGTTGTTGAATTAAGATTTTTTTGAGGGGGTTTATTTGCATGTGTATGAACATGTTTGTGCATTTACTCTGTGTGTGTGTGTGTGTGTGTGTGTGTGTGTGTAGGTTAGAGAACAATACTGACTGTTCTTGACGTGGCCCACCTTGATTTTAAGGAATGAAGAAAGGACTCCCCTTGGTTGGACTGGAGTTAACTGAGTAGCCAAGGCTGGCTGGCCAGCCTCACTCTGCCTTTTCAACATTGAGACTAAAACCCACATTTTTTTTTAAAACGTTCATTCTTGGGTACTGAACTATCCTTCTGGCCTGATTTTTTTTTTCTTTAAGGATCTAAATTTCTGCTCACCCTTGGGCAGAATTAATCTTAGTATTTAAAGTTTTTAAGCTACAAATCAGCTACTGCATGTGACACCCGAGGAGTTCCTTCCCTGCAGACTTTTCACGGGGTGACTATTTCCCCTCACAGCTCCTTTCCCTCAAGCTCTGAAGGGAGGAAAGGTCACAGTTCTTCCTCTCTTCCTCCAAGTTCCCAGCATTGAGTTGTCTGTCACCAGTGCCTGGTTATGACGTCTGTCTTCTAATCCCAGTTACTCTTTTCCATTTTTCCCACACGTTGGGTGTCTGTATTATTGTCATTCTCTTAGTCTCCGTTCTGGGTGATTTGAAACACACATGGAAGATTTTCCCAGCCACCAAACCTCCCAGTTTTTTCAATGCTGCTTCTCCACTTATTTTTGTTTTGTCTTTTTCTTTTTCCACCATGAATCCCTATGGTCACATCATGGGTTTTGTCATTACCAATAAACACAATCTCCATATATCCTGCAGTTTTTCAATATTCCCCTAGCCTCTGCTTCCTAAAATTCCTGTAACTTCCTCTGTTATTCTGGCTTTGACAATTTCTCTTCAATTTTTTGAGTGTGTGTGTGTGTGTGTGTGTGTGTGTGTGTGTGTGTGCAATGCTCTGTAAATATCTGTTAGGTCCATTTGGTTTGTGGAATGTACTCTCCAGTATTTCTCTATTTGGTTTTTTCCAGATGATCTATCTATTGGCAAGTCACCACTATCACTGTGTCAACCTTGACTTAAACTGTAGTAGTGGTGTTTCTTTTACAAACTAGGTTGCCCTTATGTTTCGTGCATAGATGCTAAGAATTGCAACACCCTCTTGCTTGATTTTTCCTTTAATGTGCATAGAGTGTCCTTACCCATCTCTTCTGATTAATTTTGGTTTTAAAATCTATTTTGTCAAGTATTAAAATTGCTACACAGGCTTTCTTCTTAAGTCTATTTTCTTGAAATATTTTTCCATTCTTTTGCCCTAATGTGATATCTAAGCTTTTTGAAGACAAGTTATTTAACCTCTTTAAACCACTATTTACTAATGTGTAAAATGAAAACATTACCACTTATTTATTAAGATTGTTTTGAGAACCAAATTACATTATGTTTGTAAAGGACATATGTAAAAAAATACTCAGTAAATTGCATGCTGGTTTGATGGTGGTGGTGGTGGTGGTGGTGGTGGTAATTATAGAAGAATATGTTATTTCTTTTTTTTTTTCTTTTTTCGAGACAGGGTTTCTCTGTGTAGCTTTGCGCCTTTCCTGGAGCTCACTTGGTAGCACAGGCTGGCCTCGAACTCACAGAGATCTGCATGCCTCTGCCTCCTGAGTGCTGGGATTAAAGGTGTGTGCCACCAACGCCCAGCTGAATATGTGATTTCTATACTAAAATAATAACCTTTCAGTTAAACGTAGGTGGAAGTTTCTATCCCACCAGCAACAACCAAATACCCAGCAGTCGCTTCCCAAATTACCACCAGAGGCTTATATTAATTATAAATGCTTGGCCAGTAGTTCAGGCTTATTACTAACTAGTTCTTACACTTACATTAACCCATAATCTTACTTACGTTTAGTCAGATGGCTTGGTACCTTTTCTTAATACAGCATTTTCATCTTGCTTCCTCTGTGTCTGCTGGAGACTCCTGTTTCCACCCTTCCTCTTCCCAGCATCTTAGTTTGGTTGCCTTGCCTATACTTCCTGCCTGGCTACTGGCCAATCAGCATTTTATTAAACCAGTTAGAGTGACAAATCTTCATAGTGTACAAGAGGATTATTCCACAGCAGTTAAATATAAATAAAACATTAAAAAATAAGATTGTACAGAGATCACAAAATCCCACAGTATAAATGCATGAGACCTCCAAATCTGAAACTGAACATAACCCCAGTAGAAATTTGAAGAAGGCTTTGCAGACTATTTAAAAAGAGTATGGTTATTAAAGGACCTAGAATGCACAAACTGGAAGAAAGTACAAAATCTGAGAACTACTGTTATTGCCTTAAGACATGCTACAATACTACAACAGTCAAGAAAATGTGCTGTTGGTAAAAGACTAAATATATGGATCAACAGCATAGAATAACCCATAATATTACAACTGTTCAGTTAAAAATTCTGACAAATGGATCAAAGAAATTAAGGAAAATTTTCTTTTCAGTAAATGTTATCATTATAACTTGCTATCCAAGTTGAAGTAAATGGACCTCAACCATATGATACGCAATTATGATACATAAGAAATTTATTCAAAGGAATTCATGGATCAAAACAAAAAGGCTAAAATTTTAAAGCATTTAGAAAGAAATGTATAAGGAAAACTATGATTTTGACAAACCAAAAAATCTCCTTAATAAACATACAGAATCACTCTTGATAATTGGCAAAGCAATTGATAGATTATACTTCATGAAATTTAAAGGCATATATTAATTCAAAAACATCATTACCAAAATTACAACTAAAGTCATGAACTGGGAGTTGTACATTGCAATCCATGCATCAAACAAGACAATGGTCCAGAATATGTAATTAACTCCTACAAGTTCAATAGACAATCCAATTTTTAAAGATGTTAGATTCAACAGGCAACTAATAAAGGGAGATGAAGAAATACAGCCTTTTAAAATTTTCTGAATATTTTTAAACAAATTAGAAAGAAACAAATTAAAACTACCTTGTGGTTTTGCTATATAAGAATATTATGCACATTGATACATGCATGTTTACACACACACACACAAACACACACACATACACATGTGGTTGTGTGTGCATATGCATGTAAGTGCACCCACCAATGTGGCTAGTTTTCAAAATCCTGTGATACAAATGTTAATAAAACAGTCTGTCACTGACTGTGAGTAATCCAATAATCTGAGTCAATCTCACATCATATTAACCAACTGAACTGAAAATTATTATCCCAATAGGTGGTATAAAGGTTTTTTAACAGCCGCGGAATGCACATTAAATTTTTTTCTGAGCAAACAGAAAATGAGTGGAACTTCCTTCACTTGAAAACAGGCAGCTATCAACACCTTAAATGACGTATCACACTTAATGGTTAAGGAGGCCATTATTTACTACTAATATTTCAAACACCACAAGGGACATTTTTACCACTTTGGCAACTCTGTGAAGATTCTAGTCTGTGGGATAAGTTAAGAAAAAACAACTAAGTCACCTTGAAAGTATTACAAAATTTTGCACTGAGTGCAGAATAGTGTATATACTGTATTATTCTATTTATAGAAAATTCTACAGCATAAGAATCATATCTACACTAAAAATAGATCAGCATCAGCAGTTGCTCATATCTGTAGATGAAGTAGTAATGATAAGAGAAAGGGTGATATAGTTTGCATTGCTGGGAAGTTATTCCTTGTACTTGCTAGTGAAGTAATCAGCAACTAGTTATGTTGCCTGTCTTGAAGAAAAAGTTTTATGTTATGTGTATGTTCAGCATATCCAATTATATTTTGACTGTGTTGGCATGTGAGTGCACATGCATGCATATGTACCACAACATGTGTGTGGAGGTAAGAGGATGGCCTGAAGGTCTCCACCATGAGTCCCTCAGCTTGAACTCAGGCTGTTGGTTTTGACTGCAAAGGCCTATTTTATAATAAGGCAGTTATGCACACATAGTTAGATAGATAGATAGATAGATAGATAGATAGATAGATAGATAGATA
>CABHPP010001083.1:0-38193 GCA_902168425.1 Peromyscus attwateri | reverse complement strand
TGCACCACCAACGCCCGGCGCAAACATTTCTTTAAGGGTAAGTGGCTATGCTTGCATTTTGTTTTATTTTTCAAAACAGCACTGTGTAGAAACTATATAGTTATACAAGTCCTGGATATATTTTCACTTTATCTCAGAGTTCATAAGAAATATCTACTATGATGACATAAATTTCTTTAACATAGTCCACTCATTGCCAGACTTTCCACATTCTGTCTGGAAAGATATGTAAAGAGATGGATTGAAGGCTGCATAGATGGACTGATACACATATACATACACATGTGTAGACAGACAAAGAGAGGTCCAGTTACTTTACATACAAAAAGACTAAGGCTCCAAAAGCATTTTTTTAACTGTCTAAAGATAGTCATGGCAGTAAATTCCAGGAAGGATTTGATCTTTGATCACAATCCTATTTAGCTCTAAATCATATTCTTTACATTCTATATGTCTGTGCCGTCCACATAAATCATGAATTAATATATCAATAATTGAAACTCAATGAATATTCAGTTTTATAGTACTGTGGTGACTTTGTTTCTTTGGATATCACATTACTTCTCTATAATTTTAAAATTTCTTTCTCTAGCTCGCCCTGACGATAATTGTTGTGCTGTATTTATAAGGGTAAAAGCTCTGTCTCGAATGTGTTCTAAGTAGACTCACCATTTTAAAGCTGAAAGATAGAGAAATAATTCTACTTCTCCTATTGTACTAACATCAAATAATGACTTAATCAATGGGAGCTTATACTTGTGCCCTATGTAAGGGGCCTGACTCTGTTGATGAACTGTCAGTCAATGAAAATAACTTTAGCCAACCATACTCTCTAGTTTGTTTAGCAACCATTGATAATTTTGATTGGGTGTTCATAGGATATCAATTTTCATAATTTCATTATGAGTTATTTTGTTTTGTTTTACTTTAGAAAATAATTGACATGTTTTCTTGGACTCTGCTTTTAGTGTTCATTTCTAGGTCTTTGCTTTAGCTGAGTACTGTTGATGCAGTAGAATACTTTTCTCAGTAGAGTGTAAGCTCTCAGTAATTGATTTGTACACTATATATTTCCAATTCACATTTTATCTCCTTTTCATTTTTGTCATTAACTGGCATAAGTTACATTGACAATTATCACTTTCCATGATTTTCAAACATGAAAGTTTATTTATTAAATATCAAATAGTTTCCTACCTATTATTATGTTTTTGCATTTAGAGACCCTTTTTATTTCATTTCATGGTTTTTTGTCTTTTGGGGGTTTTTTTGTTTGTTTGTTTGTTTTGGGGGTGGTGGTGTTGTTTTGAGACAGGGTTGCCTGTATAGTTTTTGGTACCTGTCCTGGATCTCGCTCTGTAGACCAGGTGGCCTGGAACTCACAGAGATCTGCCTGGCTCTGCCTCCCAAGTGCTGAGATTAAAGGCCTGTGCCACCACTGCCCGGCTCACTTCATGTTTTCTATCAAAAATAATCTCTTCTCTCATACAAGACATCAAGACCACCGTTTCCCCTCCTCCACTCCTCCCAGCTCTCCCACATACACCAAACCTCTCTCTGAGATCCACTCTTCCTCTCTTTCTCTTCATAAAAGAGCAGGCTTCCAAGAGACCACAACAAAACAAGATACATTTGGACAAGGCAAAAGCTCTCCTATCAACATTATAAACAGCAAACCAACAGGAAGAAAAGAGTCCCAAGAGTAGGCACAAAAGTCAGAGATCCACTCATTCTCACAGTCAGGCTTCCTATAAAAATACTAAGCTAAAAGCTATAATGTATATGCAGAGAATCTGGTCAGACCCACAGAGGCCCTATGCCTGTTGCCTCAGTCTCTGTGAGCTCATGTGAGCCCTGCTTAGTTGATTCAGTGGGTCATGTTCTCCTGGTGTCCTCTATGCCCTCTGATGTCTATAATCCTTCCCACTCCTAATCTGTGGGGTTTACTGATCTCCGAGGGGAGGAATCCAATGGAGACCTCCAACTTAGTCTCTCTCTCTTTCTCTCTCTCTCTCTCTCTCTCTCTCTCTCTCTCTCTCTCTCTCTGAATAATGTCTGGTTGTCTGGTTGTGGGCCTCTGTACCCACTCTCATCTACTGCCAGAGGACTAAGGCAATTGAAACTATAAGAAAATAATTTTGTGTATGAAAAATGATGCCAGAACAAAGTAGGACTTGTTGATGTTTGTTGATGATTTGAAAAGATTTGAAAGGTTCAAAGGTGTGTGCATCTATAGCTGATAACAAATCGATGTGTCAGTGTAAGGGCAAGTGTTAAGATCTAGTGTTGGAGGCCAGACTAGAGACATCAATACATATATTTCCAATTCTCTTTCATTTCAGGCATTGGGCCTAAGAAAACAAAGTGATATTATTATTTTATTGCTTAATTATATTTTATTGCATTTCTATTAAAAGTTAGATGTTATTTTAAATAAAATATTAACTAGAATATGATATGTAGTTTATTATCTATTAATAAACTGGAACTACTAAGTAAACTACAAAAGTTCATAAACTCAGGAACTTGAATGGCATTGCTATTTACATAGCACATCTTGAGGGAGTGACCTCAGACAAACACATGGAATGAAGTTGAGAAGCAACAGTTACATATAACTTCATGAGTAATACTCTAGGCAACAGACAAAGTCCGTGCAAATACTTTTCAACAGACACTGTCATGTCTGAGAACCAAGATGGAGCCAATGTGATCACATGCTAAGCTTAGGGAGAACAGAAGTAGACACTAGACCAAAGCATATCCAGACCATGTTAGGCTCAAAAGACACCACAAGAACTTCAGAGTTCTTCCTATTCATAGTGGGATACCAACTAGCTAAGAAGTGACTATGACATTTCTTTTATGTTCATTTTTTACATTGTTTATGTATCTATTTGCATAAATGTTATGAATAGAAGAAACAAACTGACAGTTCCAGGGTTCCTCTTAGATTAAGGTCCTGAAGCTTGATGACTACTATTTTTGTTTGTCAAGTATACCTCTGGCTAAATGTACTGTGTTCCTGGCCATATTAACTTCTAAAATCAGTGTGTACATTCTTTTGCTAGATTGTGAACTACTAAAACAGGTAATTTTTAACAACATATTCCAGAATCAAGTTGATGATCTGTTTTATAAATTCATATGAACCTATCAGTCACATCCTTTTGACATGAGCTTGCATACCTATGTAGGTCAATAGAACAATCCCCAGCTTCCCTTTTTCCCTTTCTCTAGAATGCTACTGAAAAAGGAATTAATTTTGAATGCAACCTGTTCTCTAAGAAATCTGAACCAAACAAATAAAACAGAAATGAGGCTTTGCAAGCTCATAGATCACTTTTCACATTCAAGAGGAAATAACAAAATCGTACAATCCCCTATGAAAACAATACTTTCAATAATAGAGTTATCATTAATCATTAAACCATCCAGTGGGCTTAAAAACCCCATAGTAGAAAGTAAACAGTGTGATTTATAGGAAGTAAACTAATTTCATAGTTAACTAAATTTTTATTATTATGATGTCTATGATTAATTGATCTTTTTAAAAGGACTGTTGTTTTCCAAACATTCAGGTTTCTTAAATGTCAGACTAAAGTAAATGACAAGAGTAAAATTGTTAAAAAAAAAAAAAGTAGAAAATATGTATTGGTGTAATTACTAAGGCCACTCCACGTAGTTAAAAGGGAGATTTATTTAGTGGGTAACTTACAAATGAAGGGATAGGTAGGGAGCGGGTTCTGGAAAAGATGCAGTGCAGTCCGACAGTGTTCTCTGGAGAACTCTTCTCAGTCTACCTCTCGCGTCCAGCTCCAGGAAACAAGAGAGCGGGCATCCCGATCTCAGGTCTTCAGGGCCCTCCCTTGGCCCTGCCTTGTAGGCATGATAGTTACCAAAGCCTCAATGGGAGTTGGAACTTCCAGACCAAAGCTGGAATGGCTACCCACTACAAACATGTGCTATTTATAATCATTGAAGAATAGGAACAACTTTTATATTAACTTGTTATGTGATTAAAATTCCAACAAATGGTTCTAGATAGATGGCCCAACACTAGTGAGCACTGGCTGCTCTTCGAGAGGATCTGAGTTTGATTCCTAGCACCCACATGACAATTCACAACTACCTGTAATGCCTTTCTTAAGGAATACAGTGCCCTCTTCTGGCCTTCAGGGGCACATACAAGCATTGCACACAAGTGGTGCATAGACATGTCTTAAGGGAAAATGTCCATTTACACAGAGTAAAAATAAAGGTAAAAATCCCATCAAATCTTTTGGCATATGTTTAAACACCTAGAACTATATCCTTAAATTCCAAGCCTACACCCATACACATTATATACATGTACACAACAACAACAATACTAATAATAAGTATAAATAAAGTTGTTAATTTAATTATGTTTCAAACTGGCACTACATATACATCACATATCTTGGTAAGACACTGGGGGAAAATAAGCACTAAGAAGTTTGTGGGGCCAGAAAACCAGGCAGACCTTCCTTCTCTTTCTGTTCCCCAGATCCAATTCCCCAGTCGAATCCCTAGCTCTGTTGCAGAACACGCTTGGCAACCTTCCCTGCCCACCTCCACTCCCATCTCCTGTGGATTCCACAGATCTTCTCCTTCCAACCTCCCTCCTCCCACTGGTCATTATATCCCAGTCCTCACCACCAGCAGGTGCTCCGAGCTAACCCACAGGCCACATCTGCCAGAAAAACAGGTAGGTTTCCCAAGACCTTCCCTTCTTTCTTTGTCCCTCCACTTCCACTCTCCCTGCTTGTCCCAAGGCTCTGTAAGGGAACACATGTGGCAATCACCCCCACTTCCCTACTCCCATCTCCTGCTGATCCCACAGATTCCCCTTCAACCCTTCCTGGTCCCACTTGTTGCTTTGTCCCAGATCCCAACCGCAGCAGGTAACCCCCTCCCCCCACCCTCCCTGCTAACCCAAGGCTTACTCCTCCCAGGTAACAAATAGGCTGAAATTTCACCCACATCTCTTTTACTGCTCCTGAGACACAACCCTGCTGTGGGATGTTCTGTATGGCAAATGTGTTGCTAATAAAGCACTGATTGGCCAGAGGCTAGGCAGGAAGTAGGCGGGACTAACAGAGAGAATTAAAAGAGCAGGAAGGCAGAAGGAGTCACTGCCTGCCAGCCAGCAACCGCCAGGACAAGCAGCATGTAAAGATGCCGGTAAGCCACGAGCCATGTGGCAAGGTATAGAGGTATGGAAATGGATAACTTAAGATATAAGGACAGTTAGCAAGAAGCCTGCCACGGCCATACAGTTTGTAAGCAATATAAGTCTCTGTGTTTCCTTGGTTGGGACTGAGCGGCTGAGGGACTGGCAGGTGAAAGAGATTTATCCTGACTGTGGGCCAGGCAGGAAAACTCTAGCCACACAACCCCTTCTCCCCAGTTTCATGCCCTGCTCTGTAGCAGGAAATCTACTCTGGTCTTCTTTTTCTCTGTGAACCCATACCCAATGGAGCACAGAGATATTCTGCAGCCTTCCTTCCTCCAACTCACCCCAGTATTCCAGCCTCCACCATCACTGGAAATTTCCTGTGAACACACTAACTGGTCAGGCAAGGAAAACAGGCAACATACAGCCATCACACTTCCTGAAGATCCAGAGAGAAAACAGGAAGCAAAGAACAAAACACCCACCCAATAAAGACAACTCCAGGAATCAATCAGCACTTAGACCTGAAATAATCTCAAACACAGATGCCTAGACACCAGCATAAGAACATAATAACAGCCAGTGCAATGTGTCTACACTAGAGCCCAGCTATCCTACCACAGCAGGTCCTGAATATTCCAACACAGCTGAAACACAAGAAAAAAAACCTTAAAATCTACTATATCAAGATGATAGAAGTCCTTAAAGAGGAAATTAATGAATCACTTATAGAAATCCAGAAAAACACAAACAGAATGAGGAAATGAATAAATGTCTTGAATAAAGCCAGAAAAAAAATGCAAACAAAAAAACTGGAGGAAATGAGTAAAACTATTCAAGGCCTAAAAATGGAAATAGAATCAATAAATAAAACACAAACCGCAGGAATTCTGGAAATGAAAATTTTAGGAATTCAAACTAGAAAGTCAAGCTTCACCAACAAAGTACAGAGATGGAAGAAAGAATCTCAGGCACTGAAGATGGAGGAAAAGGATACATCAGTCAAAGAAAATGGTAAGTCTAAAAAAAGTCCGACACAAAACATCCTGGAAATCTGGGACACTATGGAAAGAAAAAAACCATGATCCGATCTGTGCTGGGGCCAGAAACCATGTTGATGTCTTTGGACTGTGCTACAGCTGGAAGCCAAGTTGAGGTCAGTGATCTGTGCTGCTGCCAGAGTCCAGGTTGACATCCATGAGACACACTGCTGACAGACTGTGTGCATGTCCATGGTCTGGGCTACTGCTGGAGGGCATGATGATGTCCATGATTCATGATGCCACTGGTAATATCCGTGCTCTATGTTGTCGCTGGAGACCATATTGATGTCCACAATCTGTGTTGCTGCCAAAAACCAGGTTCATGTCCCTGATCCATGCTGCCACCAGAAGCCATGTTGATGTCCATTGATCCATGCTGGCATCAGAAAACACGAACTCCATGATCCATGCTGCTGCTGCTGCTGCTATGGGCATAGAAGCTTCTTTTATAGTGTTATTGATGACTGTGTGCTCATAACTGGCAATGAGCGACATTGAAGGCTTCTGTGATAACACGCCACATACACTGCCAAAAGAAAATACAGTCCAGACACAAGCTATAGAAGAAGAGTCCTTTAAAATTGTTCTTAAAAATAAAGATGCTGAAGTGTAGCTCTTCACAGTTGGTAGCTTCTAATTGGGATGAGGAGGGATTCAGTTTTCAGTTTGACCATGCTCCAGTAAGTATATGGGCAACACAAATTAGACTTTGTGGGATTTTTCTTTAGGGGTTAGGAAGGAAAAAGAATGAGAGACTAGATCTGGGAAAAATAGGAAGTAAGTGTGATCAGGGTACATTGTACAAAATTCCCAAATAATTAATAAAAATTTATTATGTTAGGGGAAAGAGAATAATAGTAATAGAGAAAAGAGAAGGACCCCAGTTCGAAGGCCCAGAAAATATTTCCAACAAAATTATAGAAGAAAATTTTTAGAACCTAAGGAAGGAGGTGAATATCAAAGTACAAGAAGCATACAGACCATGAGATTAAACCAGAAAAGGAAGTCCATCACCATGTAATAATCAAAACACTGAACATACAGAGCAAAGAGAGAATGTTAAAAGCTTCCAGGGTAAAAGAACAAGTAACATATAACACATAAAGGCAGATTTTTAGAACCACATCTGACTTCTAAAAGGAGATTCTAAAGCCAGAATGGCCTGGACAGAGGTGGGGCAGACTCTAAGAGACCACAGATGCCAGCCCAGACTAATATATACAGAAAAACTTTCAATCACCACAGGTGGAGAAAATAAGAAATTCCAAAGTTAAATTTAAAAAATATCTATCTGCAAGTCCAGACCTACAGAAGGAAACAGGTAGGAAGGTAACAGAAGGAAAACTCCAGCTTAAGGAGGTTAGCTATACTCATTAAAACAGAGTAAATAAAAAAAAACTGACAGCAAGAAAATCAAAAGAAGGGAAGCGCGCGCGCGCGCACACACACACACACACACACACACACACACACACCACACACACCACACACCACCACCACCACCACCACCACCACACACATAACAACAACAACAACAACAAGAACAAGAAAATAAAAGGAATCAGCAATCATTGGTCATTGATATTTATCAGTGGTCTCAATTCTCCAATAAAAAGACGTAGACTAACAGATAGATGCAAAAAGAGGACCCCATCCTTCTGCTACATACAAGAAACACACCTCAACATCAATGATAGACATTACTTCAGGGTAAAGGATTGGAAAAAGATATTCCAAGCAAATGGACCTAAGAAGCAAGGTGGTATAGCCATTTAATATCCAACAAAATAGACTTTAAACAAAAACTAATCAAAAGAGATAGGGAAGGACACTCATCAAAGGAAAATTCCACTATGATAACATTTTAATTCTTAACAGCTCTACCCCAAACACAAAGGCATATAAGTTTACAAAAGAAATATTACTACAGCTTAAATCACATACTGACACTCACACACTGATAGAGGGAGACTTCAATACCCCAATGGACCTGTCATCCAGACAAAAACTAAACAGAGAAATACTGGAGCTAACAGACATTATAAACCAAATGGACCTAACAGATATGTACAGAACATTTCACTCAAACACAAAAGAATATACTTTCTATTCTGTACTTCATAGAACTTTCTCAAAAATTGACTACATACTCAGATATAAAGCAAGTCTCAAAAGATACAAGACCAAGAGAGATTAGGTGATGAGAAGGGTCTGAGGGGATGCATGACTCTCTCAAGGAGGGGAAAATTGAACAGATTTTAAGGACAAACCGGAAGCAGATGGGGATGGGAACAGGGGGATGAGGTGGCGAGAGATTGAGTTGAGGGGAAGAGTGTGGACATAGATGGCTGAAATGGAGAAGTTTGGGGGCATGGAAACCTAGTGCAGGGAAACTTCCTGGAATCTGTAAAAATGATCCTAAGGAGGACTCCTAGCAATAGGGGATGAGGAGTCTAAACTGTCCATTTCTTGTTGCCAGGCCAGGCTTCCAGTGGCAGGATAGTTTGCATTCAGTTGAGTTGTTGGCCAAGCGTGTCCCATGGAATTCCCCAAACTACAAAGGCTGTTGCTAAGACAATGGGTTGCTCTCTGCAGACAGCGTGAGGGCTTTACGAATATGACAACACCCACACAACTCACTGAACATGTAGAAGGGGGAGCTTTACATATATTAACAGCTATATTTATTTATATATAAATATATATATTTAAGTTATATAAATATAACTTAAAATTGTATGTGTATCAGTAACATTACTCCTAATGATATCCTGCTATACTTAGAGGCAATGCCTTATCCAGTCATTATCAGAAAGACTTCCTCCTGCAGCAGACAGGAACAGATGCAGAGACCCACAGCAAGACATTATGCAGAGAGAGAGTCTAAATGTTATTTCTTCATCAAATCCCTCCCCTCCAAGCTTAGGGAATCCTGTGGAGATTGTAAGAGCCAGAAGGAATGGAGGACTCCAGGAGAACACAGCCCTCTGAATCAACTAAACAAGGTACATATGTAAGCTCACAGAGACTGAAGCAGAAGGCATGCATGGTCAGCACCAGGTTCTCTGTGTATATATTATAGCTATCAGATTAGTGTTTTTATGGGACTCCTACTTAAGAGAACAAGTGGGTCTCTGACTCTTGTGCCTGCTCTTGGGATTCTTTTCTTCTTGTTGGGTTGCTGTTCAACTTTGATATGATAGTTTTTGCTTCATCTTATTATGTTTTGTTTTGTCTTGTCTTGTTTTTAATCTCTTAGAAGTCTGTTCTTTTCTCATGAGAGACAGAAAGGGAGTGGATCCAGAGGGGAGGGGAGGTGGGGAGAAACTGGGAGGAGTGGAGGGAGGGGAAACTATTATCAGGATATATTTATGAGAAAACAATCTATTTTCAATAAAAGGGAATGAAAGAAAGAGAAGAAGGAAGGAAGGAAGGAAGGAAGGAAGGAAGGAAGGAAGGAAGGAAGGAAGGAAGGAACTGGAATCTTCTATCCCATCTTTCACAGTTGTACAGATTATGTGTTTGAATCACATATTACTATTTTTCTAAAAGAATGGTAACTCATGTGTAATAATTATCAACTCAGAATATTTACACAACTGTAAGTAACTTATTAAAACAATGAATTATTAAAAATTTATAATATTGATTAATCCTTTTTTTCTAGAATTAGGTGGACAAAATTCATAGACCAATCCTTGGAAGAAAGGAAGGAAAGAAGGAAGGAAGAAAGGAGGGAGGGAGGGAGGGAGGGAGGGACAGAAGGACAGAAGGAAGGAAGGAGCAAAAAGAGGGAGAGAAGAGCAGGATCCATACCAAGAAATCACGGGTACAGCTTACATAGGGGTATCTCAAATGAGTAGTAAAGAACAGCCCACCCATCCTGAAAAGAGAGGATGAATATTTTAAAAGCAAAGTGTTAGGAAACAAAAATTACCAAGTACCGTAGGTGAATAGAAAGCAATAGGCAAAATCTTTTTATTTAATGAAAGTAGATTAGAAATTTCATGGAGACAAAGAAGAGACTGCAGCATGTTCTTGCACAGCAGGAGACTTTAGGTAGTAATTATATCCTGAACATTTACAAAAAGTTATAAGCAAGAACAATAAATCTTCCCCCTCATAAAAATAATATATTTTAAGAATATAAATATATTTAACATGAGTTAAGGATTATATAAAATATAAAAGTATTAAGACATCTCATGGGCACCTATAATTTTATACAGGTTTATATTCTTATACATAAACTAAAAGTAAATTTCCTTTAAATAGACATAACAATCTTTGTAGAGGCTAAAATTATAAAGTTACAGAAAATACATAGATAAAATACCTATAATCATGGCTTAAGCAAAGAGTATTTTACATATATAATGTAAACTTTTTTACATTTGTATATTTTACATTTATAAAAGGCACAAATGTACTTTGAATTAATAGAAAACAGTCTGTGGCCTATGAATAAAATGTTTTAAGATGTGAGCAGGTTCTCAGTAATTTAAGAATCACAAGTACGTCTAGAGAATCTCTAAGTATGACTGTCATGCTTTTGGACAGTTTTTGTAGATCTTTTCTCTACTCCTCACTGATGTCCTTTGTCATTGTAGGCGTTGCAGAGAGACTTTAAGAGTTTTTCTGGCCAAACACCAATATAAAAAATGAGAAAGGGATTTGACTAATTATTTCATGAAGAATATATATTAATGTCTAATAAGTATATGAAAAGATGACCAACACCACTAGTCATTAGAAAAAGGCAACTTAAAATGATAAGACAGCAGAGCACAGCCACTAGAACAATAAGGTAACAATAAACAGAGAAGGAAAAAATGTGCACAAAAAGGGAGGAAAATTTTCTAGAAAGATATTTTTAGTAAAATTTAAATAGATGTGATTGATTGTTACCCTTGAAATTCATGTGCTTGGTATGTACTCACTGCTAAGTGGATATTGGCTGTCAAGTAAATGATAATCATGCTACAATCCACAGAATCAGAGAGGCTAACAAGGAAGAGACTAGGGGGGACACATGGATCTCCCTGGGAAAAAGAAAAAGAGTAGATTTTGCAGGTGGAGTGGGGGTGGGTGGGAATGGGAATAGGAGGGACCAGGTAGGGGGGATGGAGGGAGAAAGTAAAGAGAGAGACAACTAGAGAGGATGGGATGGGGTTGATATGGAAACCTAGTGCAGTGAAAACTCCCTGGAATCTATGAGGGTAACCCTAGCAAGGACTCCTAGTGATGGAGGATATGGAGTCTGAACTGGCCATCTTCTGTAACTAGGTAAGGCTCCCAGCGGCGGGACTAGGACACCAACCCAGCCACAAAACCTAACTACAATCTGTTCTCCTACAAGATGTGCTGGGGTATGGATGGCGCAGAACTTGTGGGAGTGGCCAAACAATGACTGGTCTAATTTGAAGCCCATGCCACAAGCCACAAAGGGAGCCCATGTCTGACACTGCATGGATAACCAGGAACCTGGGGCTGGATAGGCCAGAGATGTAGGGTAGACCCAAATGCTACTAGAAAAAAAAATAAATGAAATGATTCCTGATCATGTTCTGCTATGCCCATAGATCTGTGTCCAGTCTAGTAATTATCAGAGAGGCTGCCTCCAGGAGCTGATGGGAGCAGATTCAGAGACCCACGGCTAAACATTAGAAAGAGATGGAGCCCAGGTTGGAGATTTCTATCACATCCCTCCCCTTGTAGTTCTGGGACATACACACAGACACATAGACACACAGACACATAGACACACAGATAGACAGACACACACACACACACACACACACACACACACACAGCAAAGGCTGGGCTTGGTGGCTCAGGCCTTTCATCCCACCACTCAGGATGCAGAAGCAGGTTGCTCTCTGAGTCCTAGGTCAGTCAAGGTCCCAGTGACAGCCTATCCAACAGCAACAATAATGTCAATAACCAAATACTTCAAAAATGCAGTCTTTCATACTAAATAACTTATTTTCTCCATGTAATTCATCAAGAATGAAAAATTTCAAAAGTAGATTTTCAAGAGTATTATGTTTGCCTAGAAATGGAAAATATTTCTCCTAACGTTTATTTGAAATGCCTGTAACAACAAAAGCTGTTAAAATTTAAAATACTAATGATCACAGTACAGTTCGAAAGTCTGCCATCACCCCTTGCTTTATGTTGTCTTGCATCTAGGATGTGATGGAAGAGCTCCTAATTTCTTTATTCTTTGTTTTGAAGTGAGAGGTTCAGCTCATCACAATGGCCTACAATAAAATCAACACATCTCAGTATCCTTTGAAGCTCCTTGTGGCTGTGAAGTCAATGTCTACCTAGTGGAGTTTAAGTGAATCAGCCCCAGGAGGCTTCAAAGAGCTTTGCTTTTTTTAAAAAAAAAATCTAGCAAATGTTCTTTCCTTTCTTCTTTTTCTTCCTTTTCTCCAAGCCTCTCTTTGAAAACAAATGCCACCAATTTGGCCCATGAGGAAAATTTCAAATACTTTCAAAAAAAAAAAAAAAATGATGGGAAATGGAGCTAGGAAGCAAGATGCTTCATGTTTATATACCACTGGACTTCTCTGTGACAGATAAAGTGTTTCATTCTTAGTGTAACCAAAACAAACCATGCTTCTTTTTGCTGTGTGCTCTGTGCTCCTGAACTCACCAGCCTGATAGTTGAGTTCTGGTGGAGCGTCTTCAAGAGGCCATTAGATCTTGCCAGTGATACATGCGACTAAGACTTTCTGAGACGTACTGGGTCTCCGGAAGCCATTCCCAAGTTCTGTTTCTCCAATATAGCATTTCTTGACTTGAAAGAAGGCAGCTATCTTCACAGGAGTGATAAAGGGGTCTCCGTTCTGAGGGCTAGCCTCTGGGCCTTTTCTATCCTCTACACATAATCCCTCCCATTGCTCTCTGGCTAACTGCTTCTGGCAAATGAGTCAATTTTGGTAGTCTCCTGCAAACATGAAACTTTCATCTGCCACAATGACACAGCAAGATCTAACACTGTCATCATCCCTGCGTCCCCTGCTCCTGACTCTTGGTTTCTACTAGTCCACCAGGACTCTGACCAGTTTGGCTCACAGGAAACTTCTTAGATTTACTGAGTATTTCCCCCAAATGGCAGTAAAATAACAACATTCATCTATCTCCACCACACTTCCACTTTCAATGACTGTGCCTGGTGACACATCTTCAAGTATGAATGGTTGGGCAGAGCACCATCTAGATGTTCTCAGATTCCTCCTCAACACACAATCAAAATTTAGCAGAGTGCTTCCAAAATACTTCTTGCCCATGTTGGTCCCTTTGCATCCTGTCCTTGCGAACTCTTAGAGAAAGTATCCTTTGAATTCCCATTCTTTACTCTCACAGGCCTAGAGTATAAAGTAAAACTCTATAGTCTAACTCTAGCATTGTAGTTCTTGACCTGTTCGTGAGAATACATATCCTTTCTTTACACTTAGGCTCTCAAGATGCACCTTCCTTGTTGAAGCATGGAGATTTAGAGTGATAGATAGCCACTCAGATTCTCAGTTCTGGGCCCCAGTTCTCTACCTTCATAAGGTAAGCCTTCCTTGTGGTTAAATAATTCCACACTATTGACTTACCTGCAGTTAAATCAGATCTGCAGAGACGACATGTCTCTATGGAAAGAAAGGAGAGAGAAGACCGTGGAAAATTCCAGTATAAGCAGTTTGAAATCATGGAGAAAACTTGACTCAGAAACTACCTGAACTGTGTTTAGAATGATGGTCACATCTTTAATTCATTTGCTCTTTCACTTGGTATTTGCAATCATGGATGTTTTATCACAGACTTTATGCTTGGTACTAAATAAAGAAAAAGTCCTCTTGACAGCTGCACAGGGAGCTTAATTAGGAATCTCTTTAAGTTTACTTTAAGATGCATAATTGATATAGAAATGCATGAAGCAGATAGCACCCCCTTAACATCCTCACAATATTTTTAAAGTTGCTGATTGTCACACTTGTTCCATGTCCTCTAGAAGATGTCATCTTCTAGCTCCTTTTTATCTTAATCCAAGGCTAGGTTTCACTTTAATAATTCATTAGCTGTTCTTTGGATGGTCTTGCCTGCTGAGTTTACTAAAGACTGATTAGCAGTTTTATCATTTCTAAGATTTCTGTATACATTTTCAGTGTCATCTCCTGCTGATTTGAATATTTTTCTGGTTAGAAACAACTTTTTCTTTTTTTTCCTTTTTTAAAATTGTTTTCTGCTTGGCTTGTGTATCCACCAACCATTTCTATCCCGCAGAGTATAAACAATGATGTTTGAAACCTTGTGGGTCATTCCACATCCTCGACTACATGTTTTAGTGCATACTATATCAGAGAAGCTTCTTTCTTCTTTTCAATGATCTTCAACCCAAGACAGGTGTGCATTCACCATTAAATACACCATAATTTGCTAACTCATAACCATGGGGCAAGAGCCACCTGGATTTGAAGTTTGCATCCATTAGTTACTATCTGGTTGATTTTTTTTTAAAGGGGCAGAAGCAGACATATTTGCATTTCTTTTAGAGTTCTGATGTTTAGGTTAACATAGTTTACATTACATTCATAGAACTATTTTCCATAGTAGGTTTGAAAGCATAGGAGAAAACTTCCTGAATACAACACTAGTAGCACAGACACTGAGATCGAAAATTAATAAATGGGACCTCCTGAAACTGAAAAAGCTTCTGTAAGGCAAAAGACATGGTCAATAAGACAAAAGGGCAGCCTGCAGAATGGGAAAAGATCTTCACCAACCCCACATCTGACAGAGGGCTGATCTCCAAAATATATAAAGAACTCAAGAAACTAGATATCAAAATACCAAACAATCCAATTAAAAAATGGAGTGCAGATCTAAACAGAGAATTATCAACAGAGGTATCTCAAATGGCCAAGCAACACTTAAAGAAATATTCAACATCCTTAGCCATCAGGGAAATGCAAATCAAATGACTCTGAGATCTGAGATACCATCTCACACCTGTCAGAATAGCTAAGATAAAAAACAGCTTATTTTTGAGAGGATGTGGAGTAAGGAGAACACTCCTCCACGGCTTGTGGGGATGCAAATTTGTACAGTTACTTTGAAAATTGATACAGTAGTTTTTCAGAAAATTGGGAATCAATCTACCTCAAGACTCAACTCTACCAATCTTGGGCACATACCCAAAGGATGATTAATCATACCACAAGGACATTTGCTCAACTACGCCAATAATAGTATTTTTAGTAATAGCCAGAACCTTGAAACAACCTAGATGCCCTTCAAACAAAGAATGGCTAAAGAAAATGTGGTCCATTTACACAAAGGAGTATTACTCAGCTGTTGAAAACAATGACATCATGAAATATCTGGTTGATTTTTAAGCCATTTCTTTCTTTTCTTTTTTCTTTTTTTAAAACTTTTGCCTTAGAAACTGAAACATGGTCCTGGAAAAGTTTTGAAACTTTCCAAAGTCTTAGCTTCTTCCTTTGTTCGGTTAAAACCTTACAATAACTCCTTCCTAATATTTATGTGGGGAATAGTTGAGGTTATATTTATAAAATATGTAACCTGTACCTGAAATATGTGTACCTTAACAGTTTGTTTCATTTCTTTTCTTCCTTCAGCTATTCCCTTTTCTGTTTTTCTGTTTTAACCAAGTTACAATTACAAATTTCTTTGACATTTATATAACATATATGATGCTAAGTCACTGAAATAGTTCTTAACCCCATGTTTGGCCTAGCATACTCCCAATTTTGCTGTATGATGCCAATTTTCAAGTCCACTATGTTAAAAGTACTCTATTTTCTAGAAATTGTTTAGAGGCTAATGTTGATGATCCCCAAGGCTCTCTAAATTGCAATGTGTTTACTCATTACTTGACAGGCACTACTGAAATATGTCAATCATAAATATTCACAAACACACAAGTGAGTTATCAATTCAATCAGAAATCCACTTATAAAAACAACTTTCTACTAATGTCAGGTATCCTCAGTATAAGTCAACATTTACATTTGATTGTTCTAACTAAAGAGTGCTAACACCACAGTTAGAAACCCAAGAATTTCAAAACACGTAATAAATTCTTTCTTTGGAACCATGCTAGCTATGAAGCTTCATAACCCAGTTTATTTTTCTAATTTTGCTATGCCGTTTGTATTGTTGAAACTCACACTTCATACTTTCTGAATTCATCAGAACAATTGCAATGTGTTTTCATTTTTGAATTTGCTAGAAAATTCAGAGGTATGAGAGAAAATAGATTTTAAAAACTAAGCTTGGTATATTTTTGCACGTGTGTGGTGTGTGTGTGTGTGTGTGTGTGTGTGTGTGTGTGTGTGTGTGCGCGCGCGCGTGTATGTATTAAGGACAGAGGTTAGACACTTTTGTTCATGCACTGATATTTTTCATTTAGATGTATTAAGGGGCAGTATATGTGATAGCAGTTTTCATTTGATAAGCTCACCTCAGCAAGGAGTCATTGCTTCTGAGGGAACAGTGCATGCTGCATGCTGCATGTTGTGTGCTGCAGGAGAGAAGGCACAAGCACACCATGGTAGGAAACAGTAGAGTGCAGAGACTGAGGGTTCATGCAGAAAAACTCAGAAAAGATGACTCGAATGAGAAATAAAAATTATGCCTTCAAGGCATTTGTTACTTGGGGGGGGACTTTAAATTTATTTTTGTCAAATTTTCTGAGACTGGTTTAATTTGATTGGTAGGGTTATCTCCAGTTACACCAATTTCCCCACCGATGACATGACTTCATTCATCATGACTGAGAATGTTCCAATGTGAATTATATCACAATTTCTTTATCCATTCTTATGTTGTTAAACACATAGGTTTGGACCATAACTCATTAATGTTAGCTATGGCCATAGTAAACAATAACGTGTAAGTATCTCTATGAGGTGTTGACGTGGGTCCTTTGGGCACATACCCAGGAGCAAAACAACCAGGACATGTGACAGCTCTGTTCTAGTATTTTGACAAATCTCTGCTCTGGTTTCCATGGTGACCGGACCGGTTTATCTTCCCACCAACAAAGTGTGAGTGTTTCCTTCAGTCTATATCCTTACCAGTACCTGCTGTTTGTTTTTATAATAAATGATATCCTACTTGAACTTATGATAGAATCCCAATGTAATTTTGAGGTTGAAATGTTTTCATAGCTTTTGGTTGTTTATATTTCATCTTTTGCAAATTGTTCATTTTGCTAACCAACTTATTAATCGGGTTGTATGATTTCTTGTTGTGTAGCCATTTTAATTCTTTGTATATTCTACATATTAATCATGTCTCAGATGTATAGCTAAGGTTTTTTTTTCTGTTTAGTAGTTCGTCTCTTCATTTGACCCCTTTGCTATACAAAAGCTTTTAAATTTCATGAAGTTCTATTTGTCAAGAATATTTTAATTGAAAAATAAAGACAGGCTTGTATTGTCAGAAAGTAAGTCAGAATTGGCAGGTACAGATTGTAGAGTAAATATGTTCTGTGAGCTAAATTATCTAAACCTGTAGCTCCAGTGACTAACACCCTGTTCCACCCCCAGGGGGAGTGGGAATAGCAAAAGCATTTTTATCAAAAATGTTAAAGAAAATGTATCGAAATAATAATATAAACTCTTCTGATCCATTTGGATGCAAGGTAAAGAATAAAAGTCATTTATATCTATCATTTATACTCACTTCGTGTGTACTTTCAAGTTAATTGCAGGGAAAGTTGAGAGACATGCTCTTCTTGTGTCCTTATAAATAGGAAATCAAATATCTGTCCAGGAGATGGCCTTGAAGAGAGCCCTCAGAGAGTTTAATAAGTGTTACCTAGAACTAAGGAAGAGAGTTGAGACATGATGGCCCATGCCTTTAATCCCAGCACTCAGAAGGCAGAGGTGGATCTCTGTGAGTTCTAGACCAGCCTAATCCATAGAATAAGTTCCAGGACAGCCAGGGTTACACAGAGAAACCCTGTCTCAAACAAACAAAATGACAACAACAACAACAACAACAACAACAAAGTACACATTCCTCTTTAACATATCCTTAAATCCATGTTAAAAAGGCAGGTTTTTAACACAGATATTCTTGTTTTCCTCACAGCATGACTAACACACATTTTTATATGGGGATGCTTTAATATTTCCTTGCACTGGTGAATTAATCATGTTCTAGGCTGAAAATATGGACTTAGAAGAAGTGGGAAAAATATCTCAGTTTGACAATCGCAATGCCCTGTTTCTTTCCTCATTTCTGTTTTTTTTTCCCTTTGAAGAAGAAGGATTCTATTTATAAAGTGCTGTAGGGAACTGAGACTGGTCCTTGCTTTTTATAGTTCCATATTCTACCTGTACAATAATAGCCACTAAAGCAGGAATATATGGGTCAAAAGGGCACTGAACTGACCACATAGTGAATACTAGGGTGATGGTGTAGGGGAGCCCCTGGTTCGGAGGTTTGTCATATAACGATTCACAATCTTGAATACTGTGGTCAAAGTGATGGAACATCCTTTTAGTCAAGAACTTCATACATTATAATTTTACACAAACAAGTACAATACTATAGGTGAGTAAAAGAGGCCCAGAGAAGAGTTTAGGTTTAATTTGCCAGTGTACTGGTAAATAAGAACAAATTGGTTCCTAGGTATTTGTAGAGCTGAGAAAGGCAACAACCAACCAAAGAGAGAGAGCATATAAGATCAGAGCCCAAAACTGATGAAAAGGAAAAAGTAGAAGTTAAGACTCAAAACGGTTGAAATACATATAAGGCCAAAGAAATGCTAAAGGCATAAGACATTGGAATCAGCAAATGAAATGGTCTGAG
This sequence comes from Peromyscus attwateri, assembly GCA_902168425.1. Taxonomy (NCBI): domain Eukaryota; kingdom Metazoa; phylum Chordata; class Mammalia; order Rodentia; family Cricetidae; genus Peromyscus; species Peromyscus attwateri. The sequence goes on along the minus strand of CABHPP010001083.1, from coordinate 19,110 downwards.
AATTATGTCAACAATGACTACAACTCCTTCCTCTCTCTTGCCCCTTTCCATGTCCCATCCCAGTTAGGAAGTCTTTCATGGGTGCCCAGCTAAGTAAAGTAGAGAAATCCAAGAAAGACTCATGGATGAAAACATTTGGCTTCTAATCTATTTTGTCTTTTGCTCTTTAGAAGAACAAGTATTATTTCGTGTGTCTGGATATTTCTACAGAGCCATTTTGTAACAAAAGGTTGGAGATAATCTTCCTGAGTGTAGAATTCTGTCCCATTATCTGGAATCCCAAGGCACTATTTTCGGGTATCTGAAGCACACATCACCAGTACAAGTTAAAATCTGAAGCAGGGCTAGCAAGGGATGGTGTATCATTGACCTTAAGTCGGGTAGCTAAAAACAAACTCCCTGCCTTGAACTGGCATCAGAGTAACAGATAACCCTTGCCACTAGAAACAGTAGTATTTGGGGAGATTACATGGCAATTGCTCAGCTTTGATGAAATGCCTTCTCTGGTGGACAGCTGATACAGAGCCAGATGGGAAGGTTAGATTAAAGTTCTTGCATTTCCTTCCCTGGCCCACCATGTTTCCACTTGTACTGTCCTTATCATGTGGTCAAAGCCGACTCAGAGAATCTACAGGCATTTCATTCCTTTAGGTACACAGGGCTCTGTCTGTCCTCTTTTGTCATAGTGTTGGCACCACTGCAGCAAGAAGGGGGCAACTACTCTTGGCAATCTGTCACATGACAAAATGGTTCTGTGCCTTGTAACTATGGAGAAAGAGTTTCAGGTTCTGTTCACCCTGTGGAAACGCAGCTTTGAATGGGACTCTGCTAAGACCAATAATGACTATGACTCAAGGCTGGGACTAGTAGAGTCAGAGCGAAGGCAGGGTTTCAAAGCTTGAGGGATAATTAACCCAAAGAGAAAAATAATTACAGTTAACAGGTGATGAGAGTCAGACTCCATGCCACACTCCATGAAGGAAACAAGATCTTCAGTTGCAAAAGGGTTCACACAACTGAACAAATGAACAGAAAAACTGTTAAAGAATATTAAAATGCAGGAAAATTGCCTAATACAGGCATATATGAGAAGAATTATGTCAAGCTTTAGTTTCTACCCTTAAAGGATCCCTGAGGGTTGGGGGTGGGGTGTTAACACAATAAAACACTTGCAACACCACATCTTCAGGCTAGAGCAGGGCAGAGACAGGAAGGATGCTAGACTTGTTGGCCATTGGCCTAACTCCAATTTCAATCATAGATGGCCTTTCAAATAAATAAAATGGCTGGTGAAAGAGTATGACACCCAATATCTTCTTCTGAGCCTTCATGTGCATGTACAGGCAAGCACACCCACACAAAAAGATACACATAGCACACACACACACACACACACACACACACACACACACATATACACACACACAGAGGCATGTGTACAGAGAGAGGAGAGAGAGAGAGAAGCCCTTATGGTTTCACCTCCAAAGGGGCCAAAAAAAAGAAGTAAAACTTCTGTTGGTAGTCAAAAAGAATATTAGCATAATATTAACTTACCTTTTAAAGGAGAATATATGCATATAATTAGTAAGGATAAAAAATGATTAAAGTCCTATTAAAAGATGTCATCAAATTGTTTTGACATAAGTCAAAACTAAACAAAGCACATTTCACTCTCAGCTATCTTAGAATAAATAATTGTTTAGTGAGGTTTTGTAGTGCTTTCGGTGAGCAGTGGTTTCCCCTAAGGGTCTTTAAACTTTCATCCTGACGCATTTGTTACTGTGGACTTGAAAGAGTGAAGCAGAGGCCACAGACGCTGAGGAGACTTCTAGAAAGAATCTATTATCAAGCATCAGTTGGTAAAAGTACAAAAGTCAAAGCAACTAAGTAAAGTTTACTGCAAGAAGAACTGTATCAGTTGGTTGTTCATACTTAAGATACAGGGCATAGTATAGAAGACTACACTATTTTATCAAAGGGTATTTTTAGGTGTTGTAAGTTTGATGCCAAGGTAGACTAATAAAGAATTTCAAGCTAGTTTTTTTTTTCTTTGAAAGTGACAGTATCATTGTACTGTATACGTAGCTCTTAATAAGGCTGAGAGGCTCAAGTGACTTAGAAAATGATGTAGTGAGCTAACAAGATTGCTTTAACTTTCCGGGTTCACATTGAATTGTGTCAGATGGGGACATTGGTTGGAGAACAGAGATGGGAGTTAACCAGGGCTACTCAACTGTCTTGAGCTTCTCCTTGCTGAGATGTGAATTCCATTGGTTCCACCCTGCTGGAGACCACAGATCCTCCCAAGCTGACACTTGCCAGCTGCATCATTCATGGGTTCCAAACATCCATTTCTTCCCTTTCCTCCATTGGTTAAGTGATGACTGGCTGTACTGTTATGGTAGCCTGGATGCTTCAACATTCCTGGTTGGCATCTGTGGTGGTTTGAATAAGCATGGCCCCCATAGGCTCATATATTTGAATGTTTGGGTCGTTAGGGAGTGACACTACTTGATAGAGATTAGGGGTTAGGAGGTGTGGCCTTGTTGGAGTAGGTCTGGCTTTGTAGGATGAAGTGTGTCACTGGGGATGGGCTTTGGTATTTCGAATGCTCAAGACAGGCCCAGTTTCTCTCTTTTCCTGCTGCCTGCTGATCCAGATGTAGAACTCCCATGTACCTCTCTATCATCATGTCTGCCTACATGCCATCATGCTTCCCACTATGATGACAGTGGACTAAACCTCTGAACCTGTAAGCAAGCCCCAATCAAATACTTTTCTTTATAAGTGTTCACAGTCATGTTGTCTCTTCACAGCAATAGAACAATGACTAAGACAGCATCCCTTAGCTTTACCCACAAGTTTTTCAATTTAGTATTCTTGCCTGGGTTATCCTGGGTGAGTGCTCCCTATTTTCTGTTAGGATCTCCTCTGGGAAAAGGGCAGGAGCAAACATACCCTATGCTGAGAACTCCCAATCCAGAGGACCTCTGCTAGACCCTCTGCCCCTTCCCTAAGTTGTATAATTATCAAAGAGGGTATGGGATTTGTTACCAAAGGATCAGAATCAGTTTGAAACCTCATAAAGGAAGACTGAGATTTCAAGTACTAAAAATCTCAATCCATTCTGGGAAGTCCATTCAATATACAGAACACCCTTCACTTATTCATTTATACACAAGACTACTGAAAAATACCAATTGTTATAAATTGAGCTAATTTGCTGGAATTCAATGTTGCTGTAAGTTTAGATCCTTATTCTTGAAAAATAGGCAGTTAATGGATGCTTGAGGATTCACATTAGTCTGTCTCATCACCTTCCCAAGAAAATAGCAAGTTATTCATTTGAAATTTCACAATTTGTTCTCTGAAGCCTTTTATTATGTTTGTAATACACATCCAATGTCAAAACAGTGCTCCCAGGACACTAATACAGGGATTCATCTGATGGCATATTTAACAAAATAGCTGCTCTGAGAAAGAACAAGAACATGATCCTTTAGAAGCAATGTGCTCTGTGTTTCATTTAGCTGTAATAAAATGTTACCTGAGAGCCGTCTCCAGCCAACCTTATGCTTTCTTTGCATTTTTTAGCTTATTAAATATGAGGGCATTCATAGGTTGAGTGAAATTGCCAGAAAACTGTATTTCATGTCGAGGATCAGCAGGGGCCTTTTGGAGGGTTTCAATTTTTTCTCTGAGTGTCAGGAAATCAGATTATTGCAGCCAGCTGCAAGCTGTTTTGATTGAACTGAAAGTCTGATTTAATTTGGTACAAATGGCAAATTACACCTCTATTTATCCTTGAACTACATGTACCCACCTAGTAGCACATTTCAGGATGATCTTCAAAGTTTAGAGAGGATACATGATTTTTAAAGATCACTTCACTGTGTCTAGACCACTCATCAAATGTTAATATGTGTTGAAGGCCTGACAGAAGTAACACACATAATCTCCATACTTCCTACCTTTATGTTGTTTGTAGAATGTGTTGCTAACTCTGTGGATAGATGCATAGTAACCACATGCAGAGTCTTGCTTTACAAAGTGCAACAAATTGGGCTGTATTTATCAGTGTTACTCAGGTATGCAATGTGGTTTTACCATGTTTACCTCTCCTTCCCTTAACTCCAATCAGATCTACCCCCTGACCCACCTTTACTTCCTATTAACTTCTTGTCCTGTTTATATTTTATAACTCAGAGAGTCAAATTTGTGCTATCCATATACTTTTGGTTGTGGAACCATCCACTGGCACATAGTCAACTTGCCAGGAGCCAATATTTGAATGTAACTAATTGTCCCTCCCCCAGAAGCTATTAGCTATCTGTATCTCTTCAGCTAGGGCTAGGGGCTCCTGGGTTTCTCCCCTGTCCATGAAGGAATGTCGACTGGCTTGATCTTGTGCAAGTCTTATGTAGGCGACCATAGGGACTGTGAATTTGACTACAGTCAGCCTATCATGTCCAGAAGACAATCTTTCAGTCAGTTCCTCCCTAGCCACTGGCAGCTCATAATCTTTTTGCCCTCTCTTCCATTATGATCCTTGAGCATCATGGGGAAGAGTGTGTGACACAAACATCTTATCTCTGGCTAAGCACTCCACAAACACATATTCACTGCAATTTGAGCAGTTACGAGTTTCCAGATAAGTGTAACTTCTGTCCCTCATCAAAGAGGCATCACTGGCAACACATGGAGACTATTAACAAAGATCCACAGCTGGTCAAAGTTCAGAGAACAACAGTGCCCAAACCTAATGGATAGTTCTACTAAGTAACCCTACAACTAAGACTGGAAACACTGCAGAAGAGGAAACATAAAGACTACAAGGGACAGAAGACTAGAATGTCTATTGCTAGATAGTGTCTTCTATATATGACAGAGAAGCTGAACCCGCGACTTCTCAGCAATATGGTTACCCCACATAATGACAGCACAAGTTGACAATCCAACATGAAAGGGGGAAATCTTGTAAGGTCCCACCCACAGATGAAGTGTTACAGGCAATTAATAGTGCTGAGAAACAGAGTCAGTCTTCTCCAGAGACAAGCTTCCTGGTTGTCCATCCAGTCTGACTTCAAAGGGCTAGCCCTAAACATACATACCTGTGACACTAAATGACTGATATGGCTGAGGTATGCGTGAGTATGGGGCCCGGGTGGTGTTGGACGGGGAAAGGAAGGGGTGGAAATGATGAGAATATAATAATTCTGTATAAAAATTTTAAAAAATAAATTAAAAGGGCAAAAAGACAGCAAATGCTGGTAAGGGTGTAGAGGATTTACGAAAACTTGTAAGGACAAAGTAGTGAGGTCAATATGGAAATCAGTGCAGTAGTTCCTTAGAAAACTAGAAATAGTTCTACCATGTGACTGAGTTTTTCCACTGCTTAGCAATTATCTCCAGAGACACATGCTAAGCCATGCTCACAGCTGCTCTAGTCACAGTAACCAGGACATGGGAGCAGCCTAGACATTCACAACTGATCTAGGATAATGAAAAGGTTGAACCTTTGTAAAATGGGATTTTATTAACTTAAAAATGAAACAATAAAATTTGAATGTAAATGGATGAAATTGAAAAACCAACATATGGAGTAGTTGAACTCAGACCCGATAAATGACCTCTGCCTTCATTTACATGTGGATCCTAGTGTCAGATATTTAGATTTACTTGTTTATCTTAGACTAGATGTAGAATCCAGGAAGATAGAAAAGAGTCATTGGTTGTTAGGGGGGAGAAAGAATTTATGGGAGAGGAAATTCATAGATCACAGGTGGTAGGAAGTGAGGAAGGGGAATGATAGAAAGGGAAATTTAAGAAGGGATGAGGGATAGGGTGGAGGTGAGGGAGGTCAGTGACTAACACTAAAGATATTTGAAAAAGTTATATAGAATCTTACTATGTTATAAGCTACACACACACACAAACATGCACACACACACACATGCACACACACACATGCACACACACACACACATGCACACACACACACACACACACACACACACACACACACACACACACGTTAGAGTTACCCTACACTGGAAAATGCTCTTCCCAGAAGCCATAGTTTGTCAAATAAAATGGCCTATGCTGGTTATACCTCCCCTCGAGCTGTCATTCATGAGTGATCGATACATACCCCCAAACAACATAGGTCATTGTCATTGCTCTTGGTAGCCCATCAGTACTGTTGGCAAGACACTGTTACTGAAGACACCACACACTTTGGTCACAGATCATGTAGGAATCAAGTTGGTACTGACTAGGAAGCTCCTCCCCTATTGGCTTGCTTCCATAGTTCCAGAAAGTGCTATGCAGGCTTCAGGCTGCTGGGGGCAATTAGGGTTACCCAGCTGTGAGCCCTGTGAGCTACAATGAAAGATGCGTTTTAAAAGACTCTGTGTGTGTGTGTGTGTGTGTGTGTGTGTGTGTGTGTGTGTGTGTGTACACATATGTCTATATGTATGTGTATGTATATATGTATGTATGTGTATAATAATTAGTGAAAAAGAAAGCCATGAATTTGAAAGAAAGCAAGGAGAAAAATATGGTGGCAGGGCATTGGAAGAAGGGAGAGAAAGAGACAAATGCTATAATTATATTATAATCTCAAAAGTGTTTTTAAAAGACAATGCAAGAGTTAGGAAGGTGCTCAGCAATGAAGAACACTTGCTGCTCTTGCAGAGGACCTAGGTTTGGTTTCCAGCACCTACATAGTGGCTCACAGTCATTGGTGACTTTAGTTCCAAGAAATCCAGTCTCTTCTCACTTTCTGCTGGCACTGTATGTACATGGCACACATGCATGCAGGTGGACAAAGTGCACATAGACATAAACTGAAATAAATACTTATAAAGTAAAAAACGTGCAAGTAATCATTTTTCATTAAATTGTCTTGAGTGGCACAACCTTCTAGAACTGTTCTGAAAAACATACTTAAAAATAAAAAAAGAACTTCAGAATTATAATACCATTTCAATATTACATTTTAGTAGAAGCTTTTCATGGTTTCTCAGGTTTTCAGCTCAGAAAATATACAACTTCAAGACATACAGCTTGAGAAGCTTTAAGCAATGTCAAAACAAATACTTACATGGAAATAAGATACACATTAGAAAGTATGGATGCTATAAATGGAATCAGCAGGAGTATTTTTTTCACAGAGAATTACGAAAAGAGATAAATGAGTTGGCTGCATTGGTTCCCTTAAGGGCTATAGCGATCATGCATTTTCCCAGGTGCTCCTTAAGTTTTCTCCATGTAATGCAGCCAGCCATATTCTCAGAGACATTAATTAGAAAGTCTAGGTAGTTTCCAGGGAGCATAATTTTTAAAATGTGTATGCATGTTTGGATATGATGTGTATATTTGCATGTTCATGCGTGCACCCCAACATTCATGTGGAGGTCAGAGTGGGTGTTTGTCCTCACCTCACCTCATTTGAGGCAGGGCCTCCTGATTGCTGTTATGTGTGGCAGGCTAGCTGACATGTGAGCTTTGGAGGATTCTCTTGTCTCTGTTTCCCATATCCTCATAGATGCTTTGGGACTGTAGATACGTGCTGCAGTTTCTGGCTTTATACAGATTCTGTGCATCCAAACTCAGCTCATCGTACTTAGGTGACAAATGTTTTATCCACTGAGCTATCTCTCCAGCTTCAGCAATAAAACTGTTAGAATTGGAGGACTTCAGAGATACTTTTTTTTATTTCTGATGCCATATTTGCTTCTTCATTGACTCAGAGACATTCTCTATCAAATCATGCATATCTTCAATGAAGCCTCCATGTTTTTCATGTGTCTTTTCAAACATAGCAATTTCTTTTCTTGAATAATAAAGAATTGAAAACTCAGTTTAGCTAAGAATCATGGTCTCATATATGTGCTTCCATGTCTATACCTTGCCATTCAATGACATTGAAGGAGACTAACCAAGTATTTCTTCCATTTTCTCCATCTTAAACTACATCATCGTGCTGCCTCTCATAATGTCATCAGAACCTTTAATCACCATGCTTCATTCAGCATATACAACTTTCTTTGTTCCTTTCATTCTTAATGATAAATGGCATTCTGTGATATAGACAGAGATGTGTTGACAATAGGAATATAGAGATGAGATATTTTTAGAATCTATCTTACCTTAGAACATTAGAAACTACAAATGGCCCAAGAATGAAAATATCCATGACAGTAGACAGTACGTGAGAAATTACTGTAACACGCAGAGTAAGAATGTTATTTTGATTAGTTCTATTTCTTTTGCTGAGATAAAACATAAGGACCAGGAGCAACTTACATAAGGAAAGGTTGACTAGGTTTTATCATTTCCCTTTTTTTTTTGAAGGTTAATATTCTTTATTTAAAGTTCACCAATTTCTATGTAAATCAAAACCTGCATACAGAGAAATTATCCATAATAATATTTGACTGATTATCTGGGTGTAGTTGAATAGCTGTGTTGGTACATTGATCTTTTTCCTTACCCTCCTTTTTTTCTTTTATTGAACATAGATTCTTTTCTCATACAATAGATCCTGATTATAGTTTCCCCTCCCTCTACTCCTCCCAGTTGGTTCCCACCTTCCATCCCCTTTTTGTCTCTCATCAGGAAAGAACAGGCTTCTAAGAGACAACAGCCAAACATGACAAAATAAACCATAATAAGATGAAGCAAAAACTTTCAGATCAAAGTTGGACATGCAACCCAACAGGGAGAAAAGAGTCCCAAGAAAAGGCACAAGAGTCAATGAGCCACTCAGTCTCACAATCAGGAGTTGCATAAAAGCACTAAGCTAACAGCTGTAATATACACACAGAGAACCTGGCACAGACACATGTGGGCCCTGTACTGGCAACTTCACTATTTGTGTGCTCATATGTGCCTTGCTTAGTTGATTCAGAGGGCCATGTTCTCCCGGCACCTCCATCCCCTCTGGCTTTTAGAATGCTTCTGCCTCCTCTTCCCCAGAATTCCCTGAGCTCAGAGGGGAGGGATTTGATGGAGATGTCCAATTTAGATTCTCTCTCCACATAATGTCTGACTGTTGGTCTCTGCATCTATTCCTATTTGCTGCCAGGGAAAGCCTCTCTGATGACTACTGGACAAGGCATTGATCTATGAGTATAGCAGAATGTCACTAGAAGTCATTTTATTGACTTTTCTAGACAAGTAATGTTTGGCTTTACCCTAGATCTCTGGGCTATCCAGTCTCTGGTTCTTGATCACCCAAGCAGAGTTGCTAATGTGGGTTCCTTAGATCAAATCAGACATTGGTGGGCTACTCCAACATGTGCTGTGCCACCACTGCCCTAGCATATTTTTCAGGCAGGACAGATTGCAGGACAAAGTTTTGTGACCGAGTTGGTGTCCATGTTTCTCTTTCAGTAGCTTGCAGAGTACCTTCCTAATCAAAGATGAGGGTAAAGGTTCCATGTAGGTATCATCTCAACTTCTCCAAGTTCCAAGAGTTGTGTGGGTGTCATCCTGAGCAATGGGACCACTGACAGTTTGCAGAGAGTAGCTTTTTGTCTTAGCAAAAGCCTGGGTTGTTTGGGAATTTCCACTGGATCTCCTTGGCCAACAATTCAATTAAATGCACCCTGGTCCCTTCATTGGAAGCCTCGCCTGTTTACAAGAGATGGCCAGTTGAGATTCTGTATCCCCAATTAATAGGAGTCCTCATAGGGATCACCTTTATAGATTCCATAAGGTTTCTACTGCACTAGGTTTCTACACCACTGCCTAAATATCCCATCTAATCTGCAGTTTGAGCCATCTCTCCCCATGCTCTGTCCCTCCATGCTATCTCCCCTTGACAAGTGACCCCCCTGCTGTAGTCCCCATCCTACACAGTCTTCCCATAAAATCTATTTTATTCCCCTCTCTCATGGAAATCCCTATGTCCTACCTAGAACCCTCCTCTTTTCCTAACTTCTCTGAGTCTACAGACCATAGCTTCATTATCATTTGCTTAACTGCTAATATCTCCTGATGGGTAAATACATACCATATTTATTTATTCTTAGTCTGGGTTACCTCATTTCAGGATGATTTTCTCTAGTTTCATTCATTTGCCTGCAAGTTTCATGATGTCATTTTTTAACAGCTCAGTAATACTCTGTTGTATAAAAGTACCTTACTTTCTTTAGCCAGTCTTTGGTTGAGGGATATTTAGGTGTTTACAGTTTCTGACTATTATAAATAAAACCACAATGAACAAGGTTGAGCAAGTGTCCTTGTGGTAGGACACAATATCCTTCGGGTATATGCCCAAGAGTGTTATAGCTGGATCTTGAAATAGATTGACTTCCACTTTCTGAAGAAACTCTATATTGATTTCCATAGCATCTGTGCTGTGGGATGTTCTGTATGGCAAATGTGTTGCTAATAAAACACTGATTGGCCAGTGGCTAGGCAGGAAGTATAGACGGGACTAACAGAGAGAATTAAAAGAACAGGAAGGTGGAGGGAGTCACTGCCAGCCGCCGCCAGGACAAGCAGCATGTAAAGATGCCGGTAAGCCACGAGCCACGTGGCAAGGTATAGACTTATAGAAATGGATTAATTTAAGATATAAGGACAGTTAGCAAGAAGCCTGCCACGGCCATACAGTTTGTAAGCAATATAAGTCTCTGTGTTTACTTGGTTGGGTCTGAGCGGCTGTGGGACTGGCAGGTGAAAGAGATTTATCCTGACCGTGGGCCAGGCAGGAAAACTCTAGCTACACATCTGTACAAGTTTACACTTTCACCAGCAATGGAGGAGTGTTTTCCTTGCTTCACATCCTTGCCAGTATGAGCTATCACTTGTGCTATTTATCTTAGCCATTCTAACAGGTATAAGATGGGACCTCAAAGTAGTTTTGATTTGCATTTTCCTGAAGGCTAAGAATGTGGAACATTCCTTTAAGTGTTTCCCAGCCATTTGATATTCCTCTACTGAGAATTCTCTGTTTAGATCTGTTCCCCAATTATTAATTAGATTTGTTTGGATTTTTGATATCTAGTTTCTTGTGATCATTATATATTTTGGATATTAGTCCACTGTCAGATGTAGAGTTGATAAAAAAATCTTTTACCATTCTGTAGACTGCCTCTTTGTCTGACTGATAGTTTCCTATGCCTTACAGAAGCTTTTCAGTTTCATGAGGTCCCATTTGTTAATTGTTGATCTTAATGTCTGCTCTAATGGTATTCTGTTCAGGAAGTTGTCTCCTGTGTCAATGTGTTCAAGGCTATCCCCCACTTTCTCTTCCATCAGGTTCAGTGTATCTGGTTTTATGTTGAGGTCTTTGATCTACTTAGTCTTGAGTTTTGTACAGGGGGATAAATTTGGATCTATTTGCATTCTTCTACATGCAGACGTACTGGTAGACTGACACCATTTGTTGAAGATGCTTTCTTTTAACCAGTGGGTATCTCAAGCTTTTAATCCCAGCACTCAGGAGGCAGAGCCAGGAGGATCTCTGAGTTCAAGGCCAGCCTGGTCTACAGAGTGAAACCCAGGACAGGCACCAAAACTACAGAGAAACCCTGTCTCAAATAAATAAATAGATAGATAGATAGATAGATAGATAGATAGATAGATAGATAGATAGACAGATAGATAGATAAGGTGCCCGTGGGTGTGTGGATTTATGTCTGTGTCTTCAATTCAATTCTATTCATCAAATATTCTGTTTTATGCCAATACCACTGGATTTTAATTATTGTAACTCTATAGTAAAACTTGAAATCAGGAATGATGAGACATCCATCAGTTCTTTTATTTTTCAGGATTGTTTGAGCCTTTCTGAGTTTTCTGTTTTTTCATATGAAGTTGAGAATTGTCCTTTAAAGGTCTATGAAGAACTGTGTTGGAATTTGGATAATGACTGCATTGAATCTTTACATTACTTTTGGTAGTGTGGCCATTTTTACTATGTTAATCCTGCTGATACATGAGCATGGGAGATCTTTCCATCTTCTTATATCTTCTTCAATTTCTTTTTTCAAAGACATGAAGTTTTATCATATGTCTTTCACTTCTTTAGATAGAGTCACAGCAAGATATTTTATATTATTTGAGGCTATTGTGAAAAGTCTTCTTTCCCTGATTTCTTTCTTAGTCTTTTGGCACTTGTATATAGGAAGGATACTGAATGGTTTGGTTGGTTGGTTGGTTGGTTGTTGTTGTTGTCTTTAGTTAATCTTGTATCCAGCCACTTTGCTGAAAGTGTTTATCAGCTGTAGGAATTCCCTGATGGAATCATTGTGATCACTTATGTGTACTATCATATCATCTGCAAATAACTGCACTTTGACTTTTTCCTTTTCAATTTGAATCCCCTTGATCTCCTTCAGTTGTCTTATTGTGACTGGGGGGATTGAATCTCAGGAGCAATAGGAAAGATGTAGTCTGCCTTTAGCCTGCCTACTTGTTGCCCTGGGAGGAGCTGATGTTGTATTAGCAGGGGTTACCTGCTAAGTTGGTGTCTGGAACAAAGCAACAAGTTGAGGGAAGAAGTTTGGGGGGGGGGGGGTTGGGGGAACCACAGAAGATGGGGACATTGGGGAAAGAAGTCTGCAGCTGGTGTTCTGTCACAACGCTAGGGTTGAGGCTAGGGGCTTGGGTCTGGGGAACAGAGAGCTACAACTTTCTTACAAATGGAAATTATTTTGTGTTCATGTACTAGTATCTGCATTTATTTTAAGATGGCCTCCTGTGATATTTCTCTTTGGAGTCATTTTAAAAATACAGTGGGAAATATAGTTTAATATAAGACCATTGGTTAAAATATATAGTTATCCTATTTTAACAATACAGAAAATATTATATAATATAGAAATATGACATCATGGTTTTTCATTCTTGTGGGACAAACTAGCATCTTATATGCATTTTCAAAAATTATACATTTTAAAGTGTTCCTGGAAAAACAGTAAGAACTATTAAGTTCAGTGGTGCCTACTAAGTGTTTTGTTGGAGAGGAATATAACTACTGCTCTGATATCTGAGAGAAGAATCAAGTATGATAGTCAGTTAAGGGAATTTTAGGCTAATACATGCTAATAAATGCTGAACTGATCTTATTAAGATAAAATGTTCTAGTAAATCAAATGATACTCATTTTCTTAAAACATTATGATAGCAGGTGTTCCAATCGGAGCCATTCATTTGCAACATGATTTAAAATTAGCAAATGTCAACATGATGGAGGGTTAGTTTCTGAAAATAGAGATTATACAGAATACATCCAATGCATGCATCGAAGCATAAATAATAATCCTTTATAGTATTTCATGGTTGCAAGGTGCACTAGCATGCATCACATTATTTGCTGCTTATTATAACTTTGTAAAAGACAAAACAAGAACAACTTTTATTATTTACATTTTTCAGATGAAGCAGTCGAGGCTCAGAAAGACTTTATGACTCAAGTAATGTTACATCATTTATACATTGTGAATTACAGAACAAGAATTAAAAAATCAAGTCTTATGATGACCAGTTCTGTACTTATTCCTATATAAATTGAAAACTCTTCAGCATTTTGAAGTTCTACAAAGAATAATGGATTCTACACACACACAATGGAACAGTGTTCATATCTGGTACATTAGAAGACAACCCACAGTGGGGAGAAGAGGCAGAGGGGAGGAAAAATAGAGATCCACGCTATTCTCTGTACCCTTCTTCCTCGTTGTTTTCTCAATGATTGATATTTTTAAATTTTAAAATTGCCGTCAACCTATCAATTCTAAGTTTATCATTCAAATTGTGTTCTCCTGATTAATATTTTCACTCATCTATTTTTGTCAAAAGTGAATTCAAATATAGAATTTGAATCAGCTTTATACAAGATTCAAAAACTACCCTCCATTAAAGGATAAATGAAAAGAATTGGAAGTAGATGATGGCTTCCTACTGTGGTTCAATGTGTAATAGCCCACTTTGACAGATAAATGGCCAATACTTCACAAAATTGTCTATTTTCTCAGTGAAGCAAGATATCTTTCCCTTACACATGGCTCACGAATTACAAATCTGTTCTGATTGCTGGTAATGCTATGAGCCTCACGATTAAAAGAACATTTGAATTATAATGCTTTTCTGTGCACAGCCCAATAAGAGTCCAGAAAACAGGGTGGAAACACATTCATTCCTCATTTGCTGAGTTTTACATCAGGAAGAAAAGTCAGCATACTCTTTCTGATCAAGAGATGATATGCAAATATAATAGGAATGACCCTGTTATGGAAATAAGGACAATAATGTTCTTCAATGAAGATTACAAAAATAGTAAGCAAAGCCAGCTCTCTACAGCAATCAACATCACATTTGTGTGTTAATGTTGAACTTGAAATATATATATATATGTGTGTGTATATATATATATATGTATATATATATATGTGTGTGTGTATATATATGTGTGTGTGTGTGTGTCCCTATAAATATCTATGAAAATCTAGACTGTGGTAAGCTTTCACTTCAGTCCTGTTAGAATGGCCATTACTAAAAAGACAAGCAATAATAAGTGTTAGCCACAGTGGGGAAAACAGGAAACCTTTGAATGCTGTTGGTCGATATATAAACCGGTACAGATGGTAGGGTATATATATAGGAGATATATATATATATATATATATATATATATATATATATATATATATCACAGTAAAGTAGCTGTACTCCATGTTCACTACATCTTTATTTGCCAACCCAAAATCTAGAAATAACTTGAGTACCAACTGATAAGATGAATGCATAAAGAGGTAAACTCAGCCTTAATGATGGAGGGAAATACTGCCATTTGGAAGAACATGTATGAATCCAGGACAGGCAACTTCAAGTAAAATAATCTTGATATGAAGAAAATAGCCGTATGTGGAATCTAATTTTTTAAAAGATGAATATGTAGAAACATATAGTAATGATTCCTAGGGGGAGGAGGTAGGGGCCAGGGGTATAGGGTGAGAAGGAACAGTTTAAGGTATGTGCTTTGGCTAGAAGTAATGAATCTGGAAACCTAAAGCACATGAGGACAATTGCTAGTTCTACTGTGTTACGAAAGATTTGTTATGAGAACATATTTAAGTTACAGTTACTACTAAAGCAAAGATAACTGTGAAAGATGGAATATGTTATTTATTTAACTATAGCTAACATTTCACTCTGATGTATGTTGCATACTTTAAATGCATAGCCTGAAAATGAGGGGTTTTTTAATATATTATTAAAGCAAGTTATATAAAAGGTAGCATAGCTCACATTCTTTACAATTTTTATAGATTAATTTTTATTTTTAGTTACATAGTAGGGGTCTCAGGAAACATAATATTGTTAGCAATCAATAAAAACTCTACAGGACTTACAAAGTTCTAGTATGGATGGGAAAGGAGCTTAGGAAGCTGTACCCCTAGCTAAGGAGCTAATGGCGTAGGAAGGATAGTTATCTTTCTTTGGGTTATGACCATTGATAGGTTGGCCCACAACTAAGTGCATATGAGCAGCATTAAATTAAATCAGTTCTTTTTTTTTTTAAGTAAAAAAGAAGATACAAAGTTGAAAGGGAGATGCATTGGAGTAAGGGTCTCCAAGGCAGTTGAAGTTGGGGATAGGTATGACCAGATACATTGTATACATCTATGAAATTCTCAGAAAACAGATAAAAATATTAAAGAACTCTATAGGACTTAATAGAGTCCCAGCATTTTTACCATCCAGTAGTTCTTATCTTAAAGTGGAAACATCCTCTACCCAGAGAAACATCTGTGAATTAGTGTCAGAACCTTAGCAAACAGAAGAATGAGATTCCCAAATAGACTTCTAGCATCAAGAGGATCAAGAAATGAAAGCGATGGAGATGATGATGATGTCCACATGTCCATCAACTTAACTAGACCTTAGACAGGCTTCTTCCTGACTCTGGGCTCTGACCTTCCCTCACTGTCATCATCCTCTTGAAGGAAAAATGCAATTGCTCATTCTTTATCTCTTTGAGGTATAAATCTTTTTTAAGGCCTCTTGCCAGATGTATAACTGAGCAGTGTCCTTCTCAGAAGCTGGGGGCTATTCCTGTAATACTGAATCATCAAGAAAGATAGCTCCCCAGTCTCCAAGGCACTGTGGGAGTGGAGTCTGACTTCCACGGGCACCAATTAACAAACACAGATGGTCTAATCACAAAGCAAGACATTTGCAATGTCAGAAATAACAATGTGTTAACCTCATCCCCTTCATTGATCAAATGTTCCTCTAACTTCTAGTAGTTTTCCACTTACCCTAGCCCTGAAAAGACCCTGCTACTTTTTCCTTAGCACAGTTGTAAGGAAGAAATTGGTTACATGATGTTGAAAAATATTAAAGATGAAGGAATGGTATATGACTTACATTTTTTATTGATTTAATTACTTAGTAGTTTTAGGTTTAAAGAAATTTTTGTAGCCAAAGCTCCCTCAATCCAGTCTGTATTCCCCAGGATTCTATTATGAAGCTCTTCCATCAATATGATATATCTGTTACAGCTGAAAGGCCAATCCTGATATGAACCACTGCAGTCCTTCATTTACATTAGAATGAGCTCTTTGTGTTATGTGGTCGGTTACCTTTATTGTCACTGCAGCCAAATATGTGATGTGAACGATGAAAAGAGGAAGGATTTTATTTTGGATGACGGCTCCAAAGGGCTAACTGCTTGGTCACCGGGCCCCATATACTTGGAAAAAAGAAAAAAAACATGGTTACAGGATCCTGTGGTGGACAGCAGCTCACATCACAGTGGACAGGAAGCAAAGAATGCAACAGGAAGAGCTCAGGGATAACTCTCCCCCAAAGACCACCCTGATTTATCTCCTTTCTCTAATGAGTTCCCACTGTCCAGCTATTTCACAAGCAACAAAAGAAAAATTAGACCAGTAGAAGTATTTCAAATTCAGACACTTCTGCAAAGCAAAGGAAACAATGGACAGAGTCAAGTGGGATGAGGAAAACAGACACAGACCAACACTGACAAACACCAATTAAAAGAACAATGTTCAAAACTATGGCAAGCAGTATGGAACATCCATGGGAACAAGAATGAAACTAGACCTCTATCTCTCGCTATACAGAAAAATCAATTCTAAATGAGTCATAGATATTTTTGTAGATGTTCCTTGCCAGCCTGGATAATTTATACAATGTCAAAGTTTCAAATAAGCATTATTGTGAGAGTATATCTTAAATGATATCTCTTGGGCACTGTTGCGTACATAGTATGTAACACATGTGGCAATAAAGAATAGTACTTTTAGAACATATTTAAATTGTTTCCTGAACAAATTTCAAAAAAGCTTTGCCATTATTTAAAAGGTAATGATCCTGGGGATTTAAAAATATTTGGAATATATGAGATAATGATGCAACTGTCTAGTATGAAAAAGCTGAGATGTCACCTTTCAAATTCAGGAGATACAGTATTTAATGTGGTTATGTAATTACATGAGGAGACACAAAAGAGATGGAAATATGTTCTGGAGTGCCACACAATTTGGGGAAAGCGCTGAGCAGTAGTTTTCCAGGGAGGACACAGCTACTCAAAAGTGAAGTCAAGCCCCCTTAAACAGCCTTAAGAAACTAGTCTGCTGTTTATTCTTCTTTCCATGAGAATTGCTACAAAACAATTTCAGGAAAAGAACATCCGCCCTACCCTTGTGGTCTCCCATGTATGTCATAACTGATCTCAGTAGGGAGCACATATCCCAAACATTCACCTCTAAGACACAGGGTGAGGCTGTCTTGCAGCAGCTATGTGTCTTTAGCTTCAGAATATAGCACACGGTATTTTCAGAAGGTGAAAAAATGATTTCAGAAGGAGGAAAATGTGATTTAATAACAAGAGAACTATATGTATGTCTCAAAGTGAAAATAGATATAAATCACAATATTGTATATCCTAGCACTCCATTACATGCAAAGAAAATAATAATTTAAAACATATGTCCACATGTATGCACCAAGAAAATAAATAAATGGATTGCTTGACTGCTTAAATATCAGGAACCTGGGATGTTTTAATCACTTTCAGAACAGCAGTAACATGTGAAAAAGAGAATGAGTCTCTTTTTTAAGAAAATACAATAGATACAAGGAGAAGACTCTTTTATGTGCTTTACAATGGAGCTACCAATAAATCTCCATTTCTAGCCATCCCCAGCATGGGGATAGATGCTGAGCTACAGACACAAAAATAAGTGACCATATCCTGTTGTAATCCTGGGGCCTAGGATGCTGGTCAGTCAGAAACAAGATTTATTTGCAGGCTTCTGACCCATGATTAGCAAAAAGACATGTCTGAGTCTAGATCCCCAAGCTTCTCAAAGGTGAGCCAGACAGTCAGGTATCTTTACACTCTTCTTTTCGTGTTCCTGGGTTGACTATCCTGTCTGCTTCTCCCAACCATGCATGACATCATGAGCTAAAATTCCTTTAGAAATACTATGTCACCATAGCCAGCCTACCTCTACTCCAGATCTAGCCCTTTAAAATTACTTTATTTTATGAGTGTTTTGCCTGCATATATGTCTGTGCACCAGTGCATTCCTGGTACCCAAGGAGGTCAGAACAGGGTGTCTGATCCTCTGGAATTAGAGTTACAGGAGGTTGTGAGGCACCTTTTTCTCCATGTCAGTGCTGGGGATTGAACCCAGGTTTTCTGGAAGATCAGCTGGTGCTCTTAACCGCCGAACCATCTCTCCAGCCTAGCACTTTAATTATTAGTCATTTCATAGCATGACAGAATAAACTTCCTGAGTTCACACAGGCAAATTGTCAAGACCCACAAAACTTCAGTGTGAATTTTTGCTCTGGGAAATGATTGCTTGTCTTCCACCAGGTTATAGGAGAATACTAGTTGTGGAACAAGGATGACTGGACAGCTACTCACAACATCAGGGAGGCTGCCTGGAAAACAGGACCCCAAAAAAGACACAGGGATCACCCAATGACGGAGAAATGGATGAGATCTACATGAACAGTCTGGACGTGAGTGGGGGTAATGAGGGGCGAGGGGCGAGGGAAAGAGAACTTGGGGGAGCAGGAGATCCCAACTGGATCAAGAACAGAGAGGGAACA
>CABHPP010001082.1:59846-80413 GCA_902168425.1 Peromyscus attwateri | reverse complement strand
TTGCTTACAGTTTCTACTAAGTCTGTAAAGCTTCTAATTTACAAAAATTGAGTCGTAAGAGTAAGGCTTATCTAAACAGCCAAAGCAAGCCCTTTCTAAGTATTATTCAACAGTTAAAATGTAAATGATAATTTGTTTTCCAATGCTGTGTAGCTTACCTATTGGAAGTTTCATAACTATTCTTGCAACCCAAATCCAATGAGGATACAGGCGCTAAAAGGACAACCAATATTTTGACCCTTGCATCCAGATAAGCTAACATTCAGGAAATAATGAAATACTTCTCCAATCATTCTCCAGCTAAATCTTCAAAGTTCAAGGTTAAAGTGTCCATGAAATTTTCTAAGCAAAATCACATGATCAACAAGACTTCACCCTAAAAGATGGCACAATCAGTAAAGGAAAACTAATAAAGGCATGGGGCTCCTCCAAGTCCCTATGAATAATCCATATTGAACCTCAACTAACTCAACTATCTCCACAACAATAAAAGGAAATGTGTTAGTTTTTAGCATTTTATATGATTAAACACTCAGTAATAAACAAGAGTCAAAGAATAAAATGATTGATAGTAATAGAAAACAAGCAAGTAAATAAACAGCCAAGAGTAGACATTAAAGAGAACTAAAAGTAATCAAAGCCTTCAAATCTTCCCATTAAATCTTGAGTGTGGTTATTGACATGCCAGATAGAATTACAATGTTAGAATACAAATATAAGTTTTATTTATATAAATCTATCAGATTGATTAATTTAAGTTTAGCAGTATTCGGAACCTTGTTTTATGCTTCATATTTCTTTATTATGATAACTTTTGATACTGCTGATACCCAATGCTAAGTACACACAGTATTGGCCTTTCAACATTTTCTATAATTATATTCCTCTTTAAAATCATTATATATATATATATATATATATCTCTTAAATAAATAAAGTGATGAAAAGACCAATGGTCCCATTTGGATAGGGGCTATGCCCATTTTCAGCCTGGGATATGTTACAGAAGACTGGCTGATCATCACTCTTATGTTGCTCAAAAGACTTTTGAGACCACAGCTCTCAAGAATAAGTTGTAGCAGGAGAGTAAAGATTAGCAAAGGATAAGTCAAGATTAGCACATGAAAGAATACAGTTGGATGTGAAAGATTCTAATTCTATTCTCATGTGAGCTGTATATAAGAGTGTAACCTCCCCCAACAAAAAATACCCACAATACACCAATAAGGGAAGGTGCTGTTATGTAACTGACCCATAAAGAAAGAGTCATGAGGCTCATGGCCCAGGACATTTGAGCTCATGTTTTTCAGTTACATTTCTAGTCTACTAGTATTCTCAAGATGGTTTCCCTTCTTAAGTAAATGTCTCTATTTGTATCTCTTAACTTGTGCCCTGGGTCAAAGAATATCAAGAGTGTTTCTCGGCTCAAATCAATGCCTCCAACACTGGGAATTATTTGTTTGTATTGTTTATTATGGAAGTAACCTGACTATACCGTTTTTCCAGAGTACATTTAATATAAGAGATGAGACTAGGTTATTATGTGAATGCTGCTCCTAAAGTTAAAAGCTATATTGAGTGTCATATACTATTGAAGAATTCATATAAAATTATCATGAGGTAGGTTCTGTGCTCTCAATATTACCTTTCATTAATATCACACCATATAAAATTTTAATGTAAAGAAAGATGTCCTCTATTACATGATTTAATACCATTGTTCTTCAATTTATCTTCTAAACAGATGTCCTACAGAGACTTTCCAACATTGTATATGTACTGACTTCTGCAAATAACTTACTACACCAGGATTGTTGGAAAAAATGGAGTCTTCTGTCTCCATAATGCAGAAGTTCATTCTACTTCTCTCACTGGAAGGCATAACCTGGAGATCTACTACTCCATCTTCCTCTAAATTTGAAAAACAGAATTTTTTTCAAGTCAATGGCTAAATAAATGGAGTAAATTGTCTGTCTCAAAGATCCTTCTTTTGAAAAGAAAAAAATGTTAGAAAGTTAAGGGAAAGTGAGTACAACAACTCTACTTGTTCATGCTTCTAGCATAATTACTTTTATCTAGATACACTGATTTAATATGTAGAAGATGGAGGGAATTTTTGTTTACTCTATTTAGAGGTCATCTTCAAACCAAGATTCCTATGTTCATTATAACTAAATTAGATTTAAGAATACAAAATGATATTCTGACAGTCTAACAAATGAGCACATGTGCTTCTTTATAGCAAAAATTATCCCACAAAAAGTATGTTATCCCAAATATTAAGTCACTCTGTCTCATCTTGTTAGAACTGTGTGAGCTCTCTACCATTATCAGGGCCCATCAATTCTCTCCTAGTATGGATCTCTGTTCCTCTGCTACACTGCCTTAGTATATATGATGTGTGTTTAATTTCACATATTCATAAACATTTCTTCTACTTGTTCTTCTATGGTTAAACTAGCCTGCTTGAGAAGTAATTAATGCTTTTACTTCCAGAATTTTCAGTTCTTGTAAGGAGTTCCATTTAACCATCTGAGCAAAATTACCTCAAGACAAAAAAGTGAGTAAATATTTATACAATGCCTGAGTCCTAATGAAATAATCATTTGATTACAGCTATGTATGTTAGAAATAAAGATAGTATGGAATATATAATTTTTCCAACTTGGATATTGTTCTCATCTTAAAAAATAAGGGTAGTTCTGGTACTAAAATTCAGTGGTTGAATAGTTGCCTAGTAGGCACTAAATCCTGTGGATTTTGTTCCCAGAGCCATACACACAAATGCAAAAATACTTCCAAGATCTGTGTATTGAAATGCTAGCCTGTGAAATGATGGTATAAATTACTTTCTGAGTATTATTAAGAGTACTGTAAATTTTATGTGGCAAAGACCCAAAATAAATAAATGAAGAAAAAAGAAAATATTAAAAAATTAGAAATCAAGCCTTAACCAATCTTATCAAATTAGTATCTAGATGTAGTAATCAAAACAGTGAACTCATGAAATAGTACATAAATAGGTCCTACAGAGCCATAAAACAGATTAATACAATGAATTTCCCATTGACAGACATGAAAAACAATATAACGGAGAAAAATAAGTCTATTTAAATGTTGCTAAAAGAAGTAGATATCAACTTCCAGGATGGAAGATTGAGGAATTGAGGGAAGAAAGTAAGAGAGGAGAGAGTCAGGTAAGGAGGGAGAGAGGCAGGAAAGGAGGAGAAACATTAACAAAAGTAATCTAAACAAAATGTATTTCCTTTAAATAAATAAAACTAGATCATTAACCTACATATAAAATCAAACTGTCTTCTAGGAGATAATCTACAAAACACATCACTGATAAATGGAACTTGATTAAAATTAAATTTCCTGAGTGAAGGGAATGAGTAGTCAAATTACAGACTTGGAATAACTTTCAAAACACACATTAGACCAGGACTGTTTACCTGTCAAAAACATAACTTTCACCTCAAATGGGATTATACACAATATAATCTAAAGCCAAATATGAGTGCTGTGGTATAGGAAAAAGATATGGGTTACTTCAACTTCTGTGTTACAGTGTGGTAACAGTTTCATGAAGATTTATAATAAACGAACAAAGAAAATTGTAAATCGAGAGATATTTTGAATACATTACCAGGTTACAGCAAAGCCAGAAAATCACAGCCATAGCTCTGAGATGCTAATGTCCTTAGCCTCTTGGTTGGTGGAGGTTAGGAGTCTGTACATTCCAGGGACTACCTAATGGTCACAAAGTGGATGGTCAGAATTGGATAATATATGACTACTAAGGGATCAGATAGCCCAAGATTATTTTGATTAATTGGCCATGTACCTGTAATATTCCAACTTCTTCATAATCTTCAAAGTTTTAGCCACCCTGTGATCAAGCAGATGTCTTTTCCCAGGAATTCTATCAGTTACTTACAATATATGCAGAACTTTAGGAATTCAAACATAAGAAAATGAACAATTACACTGAAAACAGTCAAATGTACTAAATATGGAAAATGAGCATATGAAAAGATAATCAACATTTCAATGGAAATGGGACTCAAACTGGAGACTGCCAGAAGCCTGAACGGTTTTTTTCAGAGACCTGCACTCAGATAAAGCTAAACTCTTGACTTTCCCACAGAAATGAATGTCAGGAAAAACCAGTATGGAGTAAACTTTTGAACTTGGCGTGTGATGGTGGTAGTGTAGGATGTGCTGTTGATGTGAGAACAAATGGGAGACAGGACTCTCCACACTTCAACTCTAAAAATAAGTTTCATTAATTAAAACAAAAATTAAAAAGAATAATGGTTCATGTAACCACAGAAAAGGAATTATTTAATTGATAGCAGAATTTTCTGTAATGTACATTAAAGGATTTCTTCAGGCTAAAAGAATTTCAAATCAGACTGAAACAGAAATACAATAAATGAGTATAATTTCGATTCTGACTTTGACTTGCCTGAAAGAATAATGATGATGTAAAAATCAACCCTATGGTTACTGATATTAGTGGTTCCTAGACAGCCTATTGGAAAACACCAAGGCACAGTTCACACAACCAAGATTTCAAGTTATTGATCTCCAGCACAAGGGAGCCAGCATGTTGAAAGACAAAATCCTAAGCTCACTCAAATGAGAGGAAAGGAAGGAAGGATTTCTGATCTTTGTCAGGTGGCAAAGTAATTATCTCTTCCCACCACTGCATGGATGATGTTGCACTGGCACCTGAGCTTTCTGTCATGTTTTCCGTGGGTTAGGCATTGCTCCACATCAGGGATATACTCCACAATGAATAGCCTATGTATGTGTGTATGACACACCACTCGGGAGAATTCTTTTACTACTGTAAGAAAATTAACCATCTCAAAGTTTTCTTACATTGGATTCTCCTATTATCCAGAATAGTTAAGCTATTTTGACACCATTGTTAACAATAATTTTCCTAAAAAATTGTTTTCTTTGATCTTTGTAATTCATCTATTTCCTGGCAGGATTGTTTATGATTAAATATGTAATAAATGATTGTTATAATTTTACTATATAAACTATATTTATTTTTACTATATATAGTAAATATACAATAAAATTATACACACTTCATATGTGTCTATGAACCACCATATGCATGACTAACTGTCAGATACCCTGGAATTGAAGTTAGAGATGGTTGTGAACTATCATGCGGTTGTTAGGAATTAAACCCAGGTCCTCTGAAGGATCAGTCAGTACTTTTACCCACTGAAAATTCCCTCTAGCACCAACCATGAAGTTTTGAAAATCTGTATGAATTCTCTTCTTTCTTTACCTACCATAATTTGATAACATACTTTCTCCAAGGCTGTGCTGTGTCACTAATTTATTATGTTTGGCACTTATAAATATAAAATAATTTATAGTTATGAGAATAGATACAAGAATTGACAACACTATTGCAAGTTTTTTGTTACACATATTTTAGAATAATGTTATTTTTAAGTAAATTCTAATAAATTATTTCTACTGCAGTAATTATGAAAAATCGTTGCCTATATGTATAAATAATGAGATAATGCAAGATACAGTAGTAGTATAAAATCTTCAATTAATCTTTGATAAACCAGAAAGAATGAACAAAAAGCAGATAGAACAAAGAGAAGCTACCTCATGGTATATTATATATAAAGTAAACCACATCTCTCTAGGAGGAATTGTTGAGTTGGTTTAAAAAAATACACAAGTTGGGCTCGAAAGATGGCTGACCAGTTAAAAGAACATGATGCTCAGACAGAGGACCTGGGTTCAGTTGCCATCACCCAGATGGCAACTCACAGCCACCTGTAATTCCAGTCCTAGGGAATCTGACTCACACTCTGTATCTTCAAGCACCAGGCATGTACATGATACGTAGATATATATGGCCACAAAACACCCATACACATAAAATTAAGTTAGATTAAGTAGAAATAACATACAACTAAATGTTTTTTATTTCACAATTCATAAATAGGTAAAAAGCAAACATGAAAAATATAAACTAATCAAGTACTAAGCAAAATATAGTAAAATGAGCTTTATTCATATTATAGAAAACAGACAAGAAAATGGAGAATATTATCAAGAATACTGAGGGACAAAAGTTTGTAATAATATCATCTCCACAGGTAGCAACATGATCTTAATTGTGTATTGATTGAATGGCAGGGATTCAAAATACAAAAAAAAGCACTAATGAAAGAAAATAAGGGGGAAAATCACAGCTGAATTATAATGAGAGTTAAATCCTCTTTTATCAGTAATTAAAAGAATAAATACCAGGAAGAAAATAGGAGCATTAAAAACACTATCTGCTAACTAGATTTAAATTGGAGTTTTCATCACAGACAGCAACAGAAGTAATTATCTTTGTGCTTAATACTTCTACCCTCAGAAGTATCATAAGTTAGCAACATTATGTTGTACATTATTGGTGGTCTACCTTCAGGAACATGTGATTGGCTGGGCATTGATGCTACTGCCCCAAATCTGTATAATTACATACTTATAACCAAGAAAAAGATAAAAATTCAAAATTCAATGCACTTTTAGACCACTACAACATTACAAAATTATAAGTCCGAATATAAACATGGACACTGGATATAAACAAACAATAGATACAACATACCTTAAAAAAGACCTTAGGTGTCATAAAGAGAATGGATAAAGAAAATGTGGTACGTATACACAATGGAGTACTACTCAGTAGAGGAAAACAATGACATCATGAGGCTTGCAGCCAAATGGAAGGTGTCATCCAATGAGACCAGTTATATAACTCTATTAAGGAGAGACATAAGTTTATCTTTATGTCTATCTATTTAGTATGTAATTGAGAGTCTTCAAATATATACATGTAAAGTAAATTTTAGGGTTTGAGTTATAGAGAAATGATTTTAAAACATTATATTAACAAACAATTAATTTAGAGAGAGGTGACTTTTTCACCTGTATCCTAAACCTATAGATCATGTTTATTATGTTAAGACTCTCACTTAATGTAACATAGTTATTACCATCATAACATAATTGAAATGCAATAAAATAGCATAATTCAGTCTATACTCATTTTGACATTATTTGATATATTCTATTTAAAATGATAGTTTGGGGCATTTTATGAAGATTGCCATTTTGTGCCAGCCTTTTGATGCAATCAATTAAAATAATTACTCCAGTGAACCAACCATATTTTGCATTCAACTTTATGCCAATAATGAAATCTGACATGATCTTGGACATGACGATATCCAAATATTAATCTATTTTAAATGGTCTTTAATAAGCCTGATATACTGTTGCTTAATGGTCTAATCAATTAATAATTATATGTATATTTTGTGCATGATATGAGCTTGGGAATAAGCTTTGAATCCTGTGTACTATTTCAGACCAAAGTAGTTTTATATGAAAGATGAATTTATATGCAGTAGCTATATAATGAATACTTTAAACTTTGTGAGCCCTATAAATGAGAAAACTTACTGTTAGCCGACTCTTGAGAACTCATTAAGACAGTGAACATGTTTTTGAGAACAACCCAATTCACATGCAGAACACACTAGAAATTTATAAAGACCTACAACAGAGGAAAAATACAAAACTTTTGAGCTTGGAAATGGCACTTGAGCACACATTTGAGCACTGCAGTCCTTACATAGGACTGCCAATTCCTGTTGCTAGATTTGGGTTTAGTTAATTGATCTTCTGTGTTGGTCCCTCATGATAATGATCTGTGAATCATTAAAACCCAGCACACAGTATACTAAGCTATGCAGAGATTTATTGATATACATCTAAGGAAAAGGTTATCACAATTGAAATATTCTCTAAATCCAAATATTGAGGATTTAAGCATGGGTTCATATTTACTTTCTAAAACATGATAAAGAAATATCAGTTATTCCAAATATTTCAGACAAAACTAAGCTTCATATATTAGCAAAATTTTCAAATAGAAAAAATTGTAATTCATGTAGAATTTGTCAATATTTTTAATGAAAAATTATATTTAGCAGTTAAAAGCTATTTAACTCAGATTAGTGGGGAAAGTTCCCTTTTTTGAATGAGAAATCTGAATCTTGTTAGTAAATTCTAAGTCATAATATTAGGCTATCCCTAAAGATGTTTATAATAACAATGGATTATAAAACTTTAATTTATTACACAGGATATATATGGTAATATTCTTGGAATCTCCAAGTATGCTCAAGGGCAGAATTCTATACTTCTATTTACCTCAATTAATGTCATTCTACCAACAATTATTGAACAAACATAAAAATGAACACTAAAGTGTATAGTAAATCATACAGAGTTTACTTAATGTGATTATATAGTCATTAATTTAGAACTATATTCAATAATATATTCACATATTTAAGCATTGAACAATTTAATAAATCAAAGGTCTCCAATTTTTTCTGAAATCAGAATGAACAGAGCTAACTATACTCCAATGTTTATTTTAATTTTGGAGGTCATTTGACAAATAATCCATTATTTTGACTAGAGACTAAGTCTCCTTAATATGGGGAAGTGATTATTTAATAATTACCTGTTTATGTTAGAAAAAGTTTAAAACTTAGGGGATGTTTACTCACAGGCTATAATTAGTTGTACTCCCAATAAAATCAATGGAGATATTAATGTAGCTGATAACTGCAGGTAACCAGAAGGAATGAAGGGTATTTTGTTTTATTTTGTTTTGTTTTCACTTCAAGAAGTATGAGACAATAGAACAATATAAATAATAAAAATAAGAATTTTGAAATATGTATCTCAATAAACTCAACAAATATGAACATTAAAACAAATAGTTGAAGTTAAAATAAATATAAATAAGAGAGGAGAAAAACAATAGAAAAAATTAATGTATCCAAATGTTTATTCTATGATGAGGTTAATTAATTTGACAAACCCTTAGTTAGACTTACCAAAACATGAATATATTATGAGTAATGTATCACATCAATTTAAATAAACTAGATGAAATATAAAAAATCTTGAAAGACAAACTATTAACTTGATCATAATAGGAAGTGAGAATAACTGTTGCAAGTGAAGATAAAGGATTAGTCATCAAACAGTCCCACAAATAAAGGCCCAGGCTGAGAAGTCTTCACTGATGAATTTAACCAAATATTTAAAAAAAGATTTCTTAGTTCAATTTATGTCTATATTATTCCAGTAACAAGATACACTGGAATCTATATACCAATATTCTTTCTGAATGCACATATAAAATAATCCAACAAAGTTCACCAAACTACATCTAGCAGTTTGTTAAGAGTTATAGTAAATAGTTAAGTGTAATCTATCAGGTAAATGAAAGGTAAGTGAGAAAACAAAGCTGATTGATATGAAAAATACATTAGTCAGAATAAAATACAAAATAATATATGACCATTTTAAAAAACTAAAAAAAAATCTAAAATATCAATATAATTTTTACAAATTTGTAAAGACAAAAGTTTAAGGAATAGGTATAAACTTCCTCAACCTGATACAGAGTATGTATGCAAAAAATAAACTACCATATTATTTACTAGCAAAGCATGCAATGTTTTCTATCCAAGATTAGAAATAAAATAAATGTGTTCATTTATGACACTTCTGAAATGGATTCAGAATAGTTGTAGTTAAGAAAAGAAGTGAAGTATTCAAACTACCTGATTTAAAATTTACTAAAATCTATAATGGTGAAAAAAAATAAAACCATGAACCAAAGAGAGATAGCTGAATCTAAGAGCAAAATCTTGCATTTATAAACACTCCTGTCTGAATGTATTTCAAGACTCAGACATGAAAACTTAAGTGTAGCTGAAAGTTTTTCTGTGTCCTGCCTGGCCTGTGGTCAGGACAAATCTCTCTCACAAGCCAGTCCTTCAGCTGCTCAGACACAAATAAACACACACACACTATTTTTAAACTATGGCCATGGCAGGCTTCTTGCTATCTAGTTCTTATATCTTAAATTAACCCATTTCTATTAATCTATAAGTTGTCACGTGGCCATGGCTTACCTGTCTACTAGCATGTTGTTCCTTTGGTAGCAGCTGGTGTCTGTTTTTGCCTTTCCTTTCTCTTCCTGTTTATCTGTTTGGATTTACTGCCTGCCTCTAAGCTGTCTTGCCATAGGCCAAATGGTTTTATTTATCAACCAATCAGAGCAACATATTTTCACAGCATACAGAAAGATAGTCCCCCACCACTTCCCTTCTTCTTTCTAAATAAAAGGAAGATTTTAATTTTAACCTAGTAAAATTACATATATCAAGCAAGAATTAGTTATAATATCTAGCCAATTTGTATTTGGCAAAATTAAAGAAGATATCCTACATTTGTGAGTCTGTTTCATATCTACCTTATCTCTTATCATAACCAAGGAAAACCATAATTATAACTATCTAGTCTTAAACTACATCAAAGACCTCAGAAGGATACAATATTACCTAAGTAAACAAGAAGTGCACTGTAAGCAACTTCCAAAAATCTAGAATGACAGAGACAGCTGGCTGCCTAGGCAGTCACCTAAAGTTCTTTTGCAATGTTAGGGCATCCATCTTCAGGCCACAGGTCTAGTCTCTCAGTCACTTTTCCCTGTGTCCTGTGGAATGTCTGGCAGTCTCCTTTTTGAAGCAGGAATCTGAAGGACCATTTTGCCTTGTTTTGACAAATTTAGTGGTCACCTTCCTATGAGTCCTGCATGTCCAGTTTATATAGCATTCTGCTAAGCAGTCCAGACAAGAGCAATTTCTTGCCCAAATGGTTATTTTGTGCCAAGAATAAGATAAACTCCATAGAAGAGTGTCTTTGACAGCCATCCTCCTCTTTGAAGTAGACTGGTGGTGCCAGGAGCAAATGTGTCTCACTGTCCAGAAAGTTTAAGTTTTAAAACATTTTAAATCCATATTCTGTAGGTCTTTGAAGTATTTGAAGATTACCTACCTAATTGAAATATATCTATATATACCTAGAAATCTTATCTAACATGACTATGTTTGGTTGTCATATATGACTAATTATTAATCTTTATTTCTTAATTATACATCAAATGAGCTGCACAAACATAATACCTTAAATAAGTTTTTGCTCTTTAAAAGTAGATTCAATAATCTACCCTTTCATCCTATCATATCTATATCATAAATTTCTATATCATATTCCCCTTCTTTTAGAAAGAGATTGACTATGACCAATAACAACTTGTAACAAATCTCTAAACAAAGACAAATATCTATTATCCAGTTTTTGGGAATGTGGGCATAGTGTTCTAGGCTACTTCCTGTTGATTGAGGGTGCTGCATTCTTATGGGGATCCTGAGAAAATTAAGAATTATGGTCAAGTTCTGACTGGAATAGTCTGTGAGTCTGCACGGTCTGAGCCAGTTGCCTTGAAGCTGTTCTGGATATTGGGTCATCTGGGCCATAGTGTCATTGGAGACCTTTCAGGGGGTCTTGGTTAGTCAAACCATATTAGCCTGGAAGCAATCTATAGGTTTTCATCTTCTGTGGAAACAATAGTAGAACCTCTTTTCCAAAGCAACGTATCCTTAGACATAGATTTGGAAATCAAGATATCTAAAATATACATATTGATTTAACTCAGCAGCTTTTACAATGAAATGTCTTTCTGTAGTTGAAAATCCCAAAGACAATGTAATCCAGACTCTCTGTGTGATATTCATCTTTATGTGGATTATTTTTTATATTACTTTTATCTTCTCTACTTCAGAAAAGATATGGGCATTGAAAAAACTGCATATGGCATTAACTTTCATTGTGGTGAAAGTTAGACACTGGGCAACAAAGTGCCCTTACATTGACTGCTGATAGTATGCTATCCAAAATGGACAAACAGGACACAAAACAAAGGACTACCAATCTTTGCCAAGACAAGTGTGGTTGCAGCTTTGGCAACAGAGGCCTGCAGCTGAGGCCAGGACAATATGGCACCATTGCTGAAGTGGCTTTGCAATCCAGAAATGGTACAGTGCCCCTTCCTTCGAAGGCAGCTGAACACGCAGTGAACTGATGCCTTCTGGTGTGCAGTAGAACAGTAGCTGAAGCAGTTATTCTTGAAGGGTAACTAGGCTGATGGAGTCTAACCTCTCAATGGTAGATAGGCATTTAATAAAAGAGATGAAGCCACCTACAAGCTGAGAAGAATGGGCAGCCAAATTCCCAAAACACCAGCAATTTCCAGAATTTAAAATCCTGAATCATGACAGGACATGGCAGAATTCATGTTTATCTGGTACGTTGAATACTTGCAACGAATGTGAGGTCGAGCTGTGGGCCTTGCGTACATCCTACTTCACAAATGAGTCTGTCAGATACGCTAAGACTGTATGCTGAAGATGATACCCCAGTGTGCAGAGAAACCTCAGGGGACTGTCCAGGCAGCTGGCTGTTTCCATCGTAACTAATTTTTTAGAAGTCTCTTGTGTGCACTTCTTGTTTTATTAGGTAATATTATTTCCTTCTTGGGTCTCTGAGGGAGTTGAAGATTAGACATTTATAGTTACAGTTTTCCTTGTTAAGAAATTTGGAAAAGAAACTCACTAAGATGTGTTAAGTGTATAAGTTTGAAAGACATCATAAGATAGTTTTCTGTTGGTAATATGTTAGAATAGAAAGTGAAGTAGGTACATACTGGACTCAACAAAATAGGATAGAAAATGGAACACTTTCTCTGAATTTCTCAAATGCAAATGGACTGGATGTTGTAACAGAGCCAAGCAAGGTGACACATGTCTCTAATCCCAGTACCAACCATAGAGACCTGGTGGTCTATACAGACAGAAAATGACAGAGCTGTGTAGGAAGAGGAAGTGAGGTAGCTGGGCTAAGAGGGCCAATAAGAGGGCAGAACAACAAAACAATAAAGGCGTGGGTAAATAGGAAGTAACTCACATTTGGAAGCTACAGTGTTGGTGAGGTAAGTTTGGCTAGTGGCTTTCCCTATTTCCCTGATCTAAGACTTTCACCCCTATATTTGACTCTGTGTTTTTTATTTAATAAGACAATTTAGAAATTCATCTACACTTAAGGACCAATAGGTCAATATTAAAGAAGCACCTGGAAGAAGTAATTAGGGTGTCAGGGCTCATCATCTGATGAAGATAATCCATGCTAGTATAAGTGAGATCTGTGGCCATGCATGGTGGTATATGATTATAATCCCAGACACTAAAGAGGCTAAGGCAGAAAGATCACAATTTTAAAGCTTACTCATACAAAATTGCAAGTACAATGCCAACTAAGACCACCCAGCAACATTATATTTCAAAATAAATCTTGTAAAAGGACTGAGGTTCCATGTTAGAACACTTGTCTATCATAGACAAATCCCTGAGTTCAAAACCCTATTAGACCAACATCTGTGGAACCTTCATGGGACTGTACTAGGCCCTCTGCATAAGTGAGACAGTTATGTAGCTTGACCTGCTTAAGGGGCCCCCTGGCAATAGGATCAGGATCCATCCCTGGTGCATGAGCAGGCTTTTTGGAGCCCATGATCTATGGTGGGACACCTTGTGCTGCCTTGAGGCAGGGGAAGGGGCTTGGACCTTCTTCTACTGAATGCACTGGGCTCTCCTGACTCCCAATGGGAGGACTTATGTTCTTGTAGGAGGGAATGGGGGTGGGTGGGTTGGGGGAGGTAGGGGCTGGAGGAGCGGGAGGAGGGAAGAGGGGAATCTGTGATTGGTATGTAAAATGAATAAAAAATTTTCTCAGTTAAAAAAATAATAACAACAAAACAAAATGAGACACACATTTAACAATCAATTACTGGCTCTTTCACCTTCAACTTGTGAATGTCAAATAAGGTCCCCTGGATGCTATAACTAGTTGGAGAGAGTAATGAAAATTAAAACAATCTACATTCAAAGAATAAATGTGAAATAGTGCAGGCATTTTGGAAAACTGTTAGTTGTTTTCTCAAATATTTAAGTATAATATTGTGATATGATCCTAGATTTCCACTTCTAGTATTCTTGCATGATATTTTAAAGAAGACAAACAGAAAAATGTATATCCACACATTAAGAGAAGCATCGTATTGACAAATGGCAAAAAGTACAAATAATGTAAATGTCTAACAATTGATGAATCAGTAAACAAAATAATTTACCTACAATTATAACTATTATTCAGCCAGAAAAAAATAATCATATGTAAATATGTACTGCAACAGAAATTAAACTTGAAAACCTTGAGCTAGCTAAAGAAAGTTAGACCTAGAGGGTAATGTAGTATAGAATCTTGTCTTTGTGAAATGTTTCAACTAGGTAGAACTACAAAGATGAAAAGAATAATGGTGTGTACAAGGCATAGATAGAAGATTATCTGGATGTGATAAGTTAATGAAATATTTTTCAATTAGATAGCTGGAGTGGTCATATTACTTTGGGAATATACTCACTGAAGAATATATTTAATTAGATTAATTTTATGATGTGAAATGTCTAAGTCAAAAAAAGAGATGTTTAAAAACCTTAGGACTGCCATAGGCTGTCAGGAGTCTTTTATGAGCTTTGATATTGATGAACTTGACATTCTAACACACACAGTAAAATATAGAGCAATGTGATTGAGACTGGAAATATGAATTAGGGTTAATTTTTGAAGAATTTCACTAATAATGATTAATTCATGCCTTACTCTGCATGAAATTATGATTGCCAAAGTATTTTTAATTGGAAAAGTTACATAAGCAAATCCACATATTAGGTAGAAAACTCTATGGCCTTCAGAATGGATTAAAAGCAATATAGAAACAGTGAGATGTCTCAAAATGGTAACATAAACCTTTTCACTATTACTGATTCAATTTTAACATGATGGAGAATTAGCATATAACCAAGGATTCAGGAAGTCAACATGGAAGTCCTTGGTGAAAAAGAAGTAAATGTGCCTATCAGGCCAGGGGCCTTGGTTTGCCAAAATAGAAGCTGAGGAAGGGAGAATTAATTACTTTCTTAAAGATACTGGGACCCAGAATGACATTAACATTCTTTCATCATTTTCTGCAAGCAGTTATAAAATTAATGCTATATGAAATAATATGCTATAATTATATTTAGATTGTGGAATTCTATCAATATGTTAGATCATTAATTTAACAAATATACATGCTTTTATCATTAGTGAGGGACTGTATTAGTTAATCTGTATATGCATTAGTTCTTGGTTTTATATAACAAGAAATGAAAGGAAATCCTTCAGTTAGATATACATCAGAACATCAGATAGGGAACACATACACACACACACACTCACACACACACACACTCATGCATGTTCACACATATAACATATACATATATGCATATATAATCAAATATAAAAATATCTTGTAAACAGTTTTCAAAAGAGACATAAATATCAATAAAAATTGTTCTAAATCTTCAATATCCTTAGTCAGCAAAATAATGCCAAGTAAAACTATTTTGAGATTTTATGTCACCTCAGTTAAAATAATTAAATCAAAGGGGGAAAGTGAGATGAAATACTGGTGAGGAAGGGGAGAAGGAGGAATAGTTACTACTACTGGTGAAAATGTGAGAAGGCACAGCTATGATAGAAGTCAGCATGAAGATTTCTCAAAAACTAAAAACATAACTACAATATTATCCAACCTTTCTACTCCTTCGTATATACCCAATGGACTCCATCTTCTTCCACTGAGATGTTTCAATATTTGTATTTATTCTATATGCTTCACAACAACTAAGAAATGGAGACAGCCTACATGTTCACTGACACATTAATGAATAAGATGCAGAATATAAATAAGTGGACTGAAATGTTATTCATCCATAAAGAAAAAAGTGAAATTGTTAAACTAACAGGAAAAATTGATGGAATTAGAAATAATTATGTTAAAGGAGCCCCATGGGGACTCCCAAACAACCCAGGCAATTTCCAAGGCTATTGATTATCCTCAACAAACTGACATGCTGAAGGACACACCTATAGGACTTACTGAACACCGAGGAGTAGATCCATGCCTTGCTTAACCTTAATCAGAGAAGTTTCTGGCGTAGATTGGGACAAACACAAAGACTTACAACTGGATGATACATGGAAAAACCTTAAAATATCCAGTCCTAAATGGGATATTTCCATAAAATCCTTTCCCCTCAGGGTTCAGGGAATCTTGAGGATTAAGAGGCAGAAAGATTGTAAGAGCCAGAGGGGATGATGGACAGGAAAGAAATAAGGCCTTCTATCTAATCAAAGTATGACTAGTACACATATGAACTCACAAGTCCCATACCAGGTGGGATCTCAGTGCTGAGAGGAAAAGTGGACATAAACCCCCATCCCTAATCCAGAAGTAATCTCCAGTTAATAAGCACCCCCAACATGAAATATTAATTTTCTCTGACAGAGCCATACTGGGGATACTAATAACTCTTAAGGACAGGTCCTAATGACATCTTTGGAGGGTCTTCAGCACTTAAGTGTTATGTGACCGGCATTTGTTTTTTAATCTTGCAGATACTTTGGTTTTGTGGTTCTGTGGGATTCCTGTGTGTGAGAATGTGTATGTCTTTGTGTATGTATGTTTCTGATGCTTTTTCCTTGGCTCTTTTTCTTATGTTGGTTTATTTTTCTTACTTTGACTTATTAGATTTTGTTTTGCTTTGTTTATTATTATTCTTTAGATATTTGTTTGTTTTCTAGAGAGAGAGACATAAAAGGTATGGATTTGAGTGGTAGCAGAAGAGGATCTCATAGGAATTGAGGCATGAGAAACTACAATCCAAACACATTTTATAAAAAAAAAATCTATTTTCAATAAAAGTAAAACAGAAAAAAACATTTTAAAAAGTAAAATGGTAAAACTTCTTATTGTGTTAAGCTAAATAAGCCAGAAAATAAAACCCATTTGTTTTCTTTCATATGCAGAATCAAAACCTACATTTCCTCTTAATACACACACATACACATGTACATGCATACATGGGGTTTTGGATGAAGAAACTATGAAAAGCAAGGATGAGATATAAAGAAAGGTGTAGGCAGAAGCATTAAGTACATATTAATAAATACAAAAAAGAAGATAATTGACTACATCTGATATGAAATCCGAGAGGGGATAAAGAAATATGGAAGAGGCCA
The DNA here is from genome assembly GCA_902168425.1 of Peromyscus attwateri. Classification (NCBI taxonomy): domain Eukaryota; kingdom Metazoa; phylum Chordata; class Mammalia; order Rodentia; family Cricetidae; genus Peromyscus; species Peromyscus attwateri. The sequence goes on along the minus strand of CABHPP010001082.1, from coordinate 63,250 downwards.
AAAAGAGAGCAGCATGCAAAAAGGGGATAGAAATGGAAGAAAGATTACTAATAAGAACAAAGTATGTGTGAAAGTACCCTAAAGAAGCCTATTGGTTTGTACATTAATTTTAGAATGGGAATAAACAATATAAGGAGATAAATTTCAGTGTTTTCTAGTGAAAGTGTTATTTACCACTGGCATTAGTGTTTGCCTCTATCAGTGGTAAGAAATTAATTAGCATGGACCTGCAAGACTAACACCTATGATATGAAATGCATGTACCTACAAACACTTGAAAACACTCTCTTCAAACAGACACTAATGATAATTATGATGATGATCATCATCATGATAATGAAAAAAGTTAGAATAGTTTTAGTGGCGAGACTCTGTTTTGGCTTTTCTGTTAACATTTTCCTCAAAACATTGGCAGTGATAGATAGACACACATGAACACAAATAAATACACCAACTCAAACTATTTTCTTAATCCTCATTGTTTTATTTTTTTAAAAGAAATAAATATTTTCCATGGAAAATATGGAGCTTGGTAAATTAACCTCTGACTTTCACTTTAGACCTATTATTAATACCATTAAGATCTTTCCTTAAATCTTAATCTCTCTTAAATAAACAATGTTTCAGAGTATTTTCCACCACACAATCATGGTGTAAGGTGTTGTACTTAGAATTTTAGCAAAAGTTTGGGAAACACATTTCAGTCCAGAATGCCATGCTTGGGTCATGAAACACATAGCATCATATAAGTTAAGGTCTATCTTCTGAAACTGGTTTATACAAACTGTAGCTTTTGTCTTTTGAACTGTCCTATAATCTGTGATCACTCCTTCTGGAAGAATAAGGCTTCTACATTAGGGCTGGTCTAGAGATCAATGATACATTATGTGCTCAGTATTTGAAAAGCTTTGGTGTTAGCCTCTATCAACACACACACACACACACACACACACACACACACACACACACACATAAACACAGATGTATACACACATGAAAATGCACACTAACATATGCACCAGCAATACAACTACTGTATTTGTTGAGTACCACGTTGGAATAAACATAGGAAGTTTCCTGATATCATAATTGAAATGAAAGTAAGCTTTCCATTTCATACAAATGACAGACATTCTGTCTTTCTGCCTGACAACTTAATTAAAATCCTTTGAGATTCTGATTTGGAAATACCCAGATTCTTAATTCACTGATTCTCCACGAAGCAATCAATATGTTTGATTATTGCTTTGTTTTATGATTGAAAATATCCAAATAAACTATCATATAGTGATAAGACATACAAATACATACATACCTTGAAATTTGAAGTGGAATAAGACTATAACAAATGCCTAAGGTAAGGGACTTGGAACCAGGTAATGATCCTGAGAATAATGTTAGTTTAAGCTTACATGTTTAAGTTCATTTTTATTTTTATTCTTGTGAAACTGTGTATGTCAATCTATGTGTATGAGCATGTGTGTCCAGGTGTACCATGAGGCCAGAAAAGGGTGTTGGATTCAGAGGAGCTGGTTTTATAGGTAGATGTACATCCAAAGTAAGTGTTACTAAAAAAAATTGGGTCCTCTGAAATGACAAGTGGCCTTAAACCACAAACCATATTTTCCAGCCATAGAAGCCTAAAATTCTTTGAAGTAGCTTCAGGATCTTCATATATCTGTGTTTTTTTAAATACTTATAAGAAATGGTAATAATCCCTCAGAACTAATCCAGTCAAGCCCCAAAATCTCACTCTCCCTTCATCACCATATCCTGGCCCACAACTCCAGTGGAAGCCATTTGCTTTACAAGAGGTCATACTGGCACACAGAAAACCTGGTAACCCTCCAACCCCACCCACAGACTGCCAACATGCCCCGAGGGTCCACCCAGCCTACACCTAATCTTCCCCATCAACATATCCTGTGCCCCTGCAGAGGACCCTTAGCTGGACCAGAGGTTATACAGGCCACCAAAAATCCATTACCCAACTCTAATTGAACCTTCTACTCAGGCACAGGCCACTCTGGCCAGAAGACAAGGAAGAAAACAGAAACCAAGGGAAAAACATCCATCCAACAGAAAAAAAAAAAAAAGGAAAACCTCAAAAATCAGCACATAGAACTATAATCATCATAAACCCAGGTGCCTAGATTCCAGCATAAGAACACAATCAACAACATCCAGGACAATATGGCACCACCAGAGCCCAGATATCTTACTATAGGAAGTCCTGGATATTCCAACATAGCTAAAGCACAGGGAAATGACCTTAAAATCAACTTTATGAAGATGATAGAGGTCCTTAAAGAGGAAATGAATAAATCCTTTAAACAAATCTAGGAAAAGACAAACAAAAATTATAAGAAATTAATAAATCAATTAAAGGAAGCTAACAAAAAACAAACAGTTGATGGAAATGAATAAACTGTTCAAGATCTGAAATAGAAACAATAAAGAAAACAAAAACTAAAGGAACTCCGGAGATTTAAAATCTAGTTAAGCAAACAAACTACAGAAGCAAGCATCACCAACTGAATACAAGAGATCAAAGTGAGACTCTCAGCTATTGTACATATGATAGAAGAATTAGATACATTGGTCAAAGAAAATGTTAAATCTAGAACATTCCTGACCCAAACCACTCAGTAATTCTCAGAAACTATGAAAAACCAAATCCAAGATTAATAGAAGAAGAAGAAGAAGAAGAAGAAGAAGAAGAAGAAGAAGAAGAAGAAGAAGAAGGAGGAGAAGGAGAAGAAGAAGAAGAATCACAGCTCAAGGGCCCAGAAAAATATTTTTAACAAAATTTTAGAAGAAAATTTTCCTAACTTCAAGAAGTACATGCCTATAAAAGTAAGCTTACAGAATACCAAATAGATTGCACCAGAAAAGAAAGGCCCCTCTTTCATAACAATGAAAAAATTAAACATACAGAACAAAGAAAGCATATTAAAAGCTATCAGGAGAAAAGGCCAGGTAACATATAAAAGCAGACCTATTAGATTTATACCTGACTTCTCAAGAGAGACTTTAAAAGCCAGAAGGGTCAGGACAAATGTCCTAAAGACTTTAAGAGACCATGGATGCCAGCCCAGACTACTATACCCAGCAAAACTTTCAATCACCGTAAGTGGAGAAAATAAGATATTCCATGTTGAAGTCAAATTTACAAAAATATTTATCTACAAATCCATCCATACAGAAGGGGCTAGAAGAAAAACTCCAACTCAAGGAGGTTAACTACATCCATGAAAACATAGGAAATACATAATCTCACGACAGTAAATCCCAAACAGGGGAAGCACAAACACACAAACAATGCAGACACACTTACACACAGACACACACACACACAGACACACACACACACACACACACACACACACACACACACACATACA